>CAUYPK010011102.1:0-21320 GCA_963574355.1 Loris lydekkerianus
GTAGCTTAACAGGTAATCAAGCTGTGGGTTATATAGTTGTGGGTTAAATAGTTCAGTGGAATACAGTTCAGTTCAGCCGCCTACCTCTTCAGCTCAGCCGTGACTTGTGGACTGAGCTGAAGCACCGCCCCCTCAAGCAGACGGCAGAAGAGGACTGGAGACTACGTGCATTTGATTAGGTGCGCGCGCGGAATCAAATAACCTGTATGACCCGAGTATAAGCTGAGTTCGGGTTTTTCGGGCACAAAATTTGTGCCCGAAAAACCCAGCTTATACTCGAGTATATACGGTACTTTTAGTTCTTTGAGGATTCTTTAGGGTTTTTTCCAAAAAGGCTGTATTAGTTTGAAATCCCACCAATGCTACATAAGTGTTCTACTCCCATCTGCAGCTTTGGGACCTTGTAATGTGAGCTCTTCTCACTGGAGTGGGTGGTATCTCAAAGTGGTTTTGATTTGCATTTCTCTGATGATTGGAGGGGGGATGAGCATTTTTTCCATGTGTTTGCTTGTCATTAGTCCTCTTGGAAAAAGATTTTATTTATGCCTCTTGACCAGTGATTAATAGGGTTGTTTGCTTTTTTCTCGTTGATTTGCTTGAATTGGCAATATGAGGATGGTTTCATTTCCACGTTCTCTATTCTGTTCCATAATATATGTCTCTACTTTTAAGACACTACCATGCTGTTTTCATCACCGTAGATGTGCAGTATAACTTGAAGTCTGATAACAGGATGCCTCCAGATTTGTTTTTATTTCTTAGAATTGCCTTGGCTATTTGGGTTTTTTTCTGGCTCTGTAAGAAACGTAGAACTATTTTTTCAAGTTCTTCAAAGTATCATGTTGCATTAAATCTATAGATAGTTTTGGGTAGTATAGGCATTTTAACAAAGTTGATTCTTCCCAGCCACGAGCATGGTATGTTCTTCTGTTTGTTAACATCTTCTATTCTATTTTCTTACCTTTCCTGCAAGCTGTGACTAAAATGCCCTTCTCCACCTCTTACGTGCTCAGAGCTTCTCCTTGTGCTCCCAGGGCTCTTCTCTGCCATAAAATTTGGCCCCTACTTGTACTGTTAGTTAACTATGTCTGTCCTCCTTGCTTAGTCTGTGAGCTACAAGAGATTGACTTTATTTGTCTTTGTAAACCTAATCTAACACAGTACCCAGGAGAAAGTATTCACTTAGCAAATGGTTATCAAATAGGTGGATGGATGAATGGGTGGGGAAAAATATTATACACAACTTGGCCTGGATTCAAAAACTATTAAAAAGTCTCTGATGTGCAAGACATTGTACTGGGTGCTAAGAACTCAAGAGCGACTAGACAGATGTGGTTCCTACCTTTAAAGAGCTTCTAGTCTGGCTTATACATTTATGAGCCCCAACACTTTTTTTTGGGGGGGGCAGTTTTGGTTTAGGCCAGGTTTGAACCCACCACCTCCAGTATATGGGGCTGGCGCCCTACTCCTTGAGCCACAGGCGCCACCCAAGCCCCAACACTTTTCCTTTTCCCTGCCTGGAAAAATCCACCTGACAGTGTCTTTCTCAGTGTTAGGGATACAGCCAGCCTCTCTTTCATGTGGAGGACAAAGTAGGAGTCTGGGCCGTAATTCCAGTTCTACCTGCAGTAAGGATCATGTAGATGCAGATGGTGAGGTTTGGGAAAAAGTACAACCTTCTGTCTTTTGGTCCACTATTCACAGCTCCCTACTGTCTGTGACTGTCTCTCTTAGAACCACGCTATAGCTTTGTACCCGTTCAGGTGCCTGCACTCCTGCTGACCTCCCCAGTCCTGAGCTAGTGCAGCAGATGCCAGAACTTTCTATCTCCCTGCATTGAGTGCAAGTCACATGGCATTAATTAAGACAGACACCAGCTCTTCCCACCCTCTACCCTCCCCTTGGCAAAAGGCAATGCTGACTGTATGCTGTTGGGCAGAGGTAGTGTCCCAGGAAGTTGCTTTCCTAAACCCTCACCAACCTGCAGGATAAGCATCACAGATAAGAGATTCAGAGCTCTCAGAAGCTGGGCACTCTTGCTCAAGACCTCACAGGATTTGAATTCAGGTCTTGCTAGTCCACAGCAGGTGCTTATCCTACTGTACCAGGCTTTGTGGAGCAAAGCGAAGGGCTCCTCTTTGAACAACCAGGGGAAATTTGTGAAATGGTCAAACCTAGATTCTTTGCAGTCTTACCAAAGAAGTTGGTAAGTTCACCCTCGTAAGTTTCCTCTGAGAAACTGCAGTCTTTCCTCTCATAACCTAAAGGAAAAAACAAATCTTTGTAGGTGGAGGAGAGCTGACAGAAAGGAGCTCAGATGGGCTTACCAGGGTGGCGTTAAATTGCCACTGAACCAGTGAGCTATGGCAAATGCTTCACTCATGATCAACTTTATAATCCAGCTGGGGCAGCATGCTTCCTGCCATGCAAATGAGATTCCAGAAAGATGGCCTGAGGTCAGGGTAAAATTGGAACTTATTCCCAGTGGATGTCACGAGCTGACTGAGGTGATGTTGAGAGCCTAGAGTGTTATGGTCAATGTCAATCATTGCAGCCAATGTGTTTCGGGTGCCAGCTATGGCCAGAGTCTGAACTGGGCCTTAAGTTTTCAGCCATGAAACTAGTTTTGCTCCCAGGCTAACGTGACATTAGACAAATAAATCTCAGGCATCCTAAGAGGTGTTAAAGTAGGGGTAATTCCTGTGCACACCTCTGCAGGGGTGGACAGCAGCCCCTTCCCTCCAGTAACTATGACTGTTGTGAACTGCCCAAGACAAGGGCACAAATATCTGACAGCGAATGACAGTTATTCATTCAATAAACACCTTCAATGAAAAGACAAAGCTGGTGAGACACAGCCCTTGATCTCATGAAGCCTGTTTTTTGATTTTCATAATATATATATTACAAAAGAGAGAACGTGCTTCTAGAAAGCTTGCTAACTTGCCTGGGGTCATGAGCTTGTGCTTGGCAGATGCAGGACTGGAACACTAGACTGTCTAATCCACAACACAATAGAGGCTGAAATGTCTCTGAAATTGCCTTGTTGATGAAGCTCAATGTCCATGTCCATCTGTAAGCATTCCCTGGAAGTTTAAGGAGATACTTTGATTCAAGGCCAGTGTCTTATCGGTGAGCTCAACTCTGTCCGGTTGGCTCTGAGATCTAGAAAGAGCCCAGGCATTTGCTAACTCTCCCTGGGAGCCAGTTCACGTGATAGAGGGAGAGACTATGGGCTTTACCCAGGCAGCCCTTAACACTGGTGTCCTCTGTGGTAGACACAGATGCATGCCACCCAAATACCCAGCCCAGCTGCTGGAGGAATGCCATCAACAGTTGCCTCTAGCTGTCAGCACCTTCAGGATCTGCCTCAGCTACAGACAGCCACCTGACCTAGGGGTATATCTTCTTGGGCAACCTGCATCCGGTGGTCTAGCCCTGTCATATCAACCCAACACAGCATGGGCAATGCTTACTTCCAAGATGCCTACCAGGTTGGCCAAGGCTTTATCAGGCCTACACTATGATCCAGCATCCCCCTTAGCCCAGTCCCACTTCCTCTCCTTCTTTCTCAGGTGTTCATCCCTAAGAGACATCTGCCGTTCCACAGTTTGGCTCAGCATTTTTCTGCAACAGTATTGAACGCCCTTAGGCATATGTAAATGTGGCAGGGCAGGGGGGTGGGGAGAGTAAGGTGAACAGATGGTGTGGACTTGCCATTGCTGAGCATGAGGGGAGAAGTGTAGAGCGCCTAACTCAGACTCCCACCTGCAGAAGATGAGCCCAGAGTACAAGCCCACATTTGCCCAAAAGCCAGTACCATGGGCCCTCCCCAGTGCTCAGCCTGCCTGAGAGTGAGTCACAGAGGACCAGAAGGACCTCAGTGACTTAGGGCCTCTGAGCACAACGAGTTTTCTGGTCCTGCTCACCAGCCTCCAGCCAACCAATCTGCCAACTACTTTGCATGTGACCTTCTCTTCACACCCACAGACCCTCCTGGTCCAAGCCACCAGCACCCTCCTTGGGCCCCGGTGCCTTTCATGCCCCAGCCTCTATCCACACCACATCCACAGTGAGGTCAAAATACGGGGAAAATTGCCTCCTCTGCTGCTCTAACCTTCTTGATTCTTACTGGTTTTAGAATAAAATCTAAACCACTTAATGCTGTCTGAGATATTCCCCATGGCCTGGCCCTACCTGTGTTTCTGACCTGGACAAACACTTTCTTCTGAGGAGGGGGTGGGTCTGCCACATGCTAGGTGCCACTGTGCTAGGTGCTGGAGACACAGCAGTGAATAGACCAGTCCCTACCCTAATCAGCCTCCATCATAGTAGGGATGGACAGTAACAAGTGAACAACTAATGCATCAGATAATGGTAAGTGTCCAGGAGAAAAGCAGTGCCTGAGACCAGTGGGGGGCGGGGGGGGGCAGCAGGAAGCGGAAGGAGCAGGGTGTTGAAGGCCTCCTGTAATAAGCTGAGATTCCAGCAGAGACATAAAGGAAAGAAAGCCGTGAGCCGTCTGGTGTGCACGTGAGGGAGGAACAAGTACAAAGGCCCTGAGATGGGTACATGCTTGGTACCAGGGGGGAGAGAGAGATGGCTGCTGGTGCAGAGCCTGTCTGAGATGCTGAGTGTGGACAGGGCCTTGTGGGGCACCATCTGCACACACTGTAGGCTCTGCTCTGATGAGGGTCAGAGGGAGGCTTTGAGCTGTGCAATGCTGGCATCTCACATTCCCAGAGGACTCTCTGGCTGCTGTGGGGTGGAGGTCAGGGAGCTGCTGGTTCCAGGTGGGTCTGGATCAGGGTGGATGTGGTCGAGGTGAGAGGAAGTGGTCAGATTCTGAGTGGACAGTGGCACTGACTGGGCCTGCTGATAGAGTGGCTGCAGAGGAAGAAAGAGGGGCCTGTGCTGGGGCCCTGAATAGCAAGAGAATGGAATACCCTTTTACTGGGATGGGGAAGACAGAGGAGGGAATGATTTTGTAAGGAAATCATCTCAGCTTGGACGTTTCAAGTTCAACAATATTTCTTTTCCTACCAACCCTGGAACATACACTACTTACCCAGAAGTTTCAAAACAAATGGAAGCTTGTTTCACTCCAGGGCCTTGGCACTTGCTGTACCCTTAGCCAGAGGCTCCCCCCGCCCCCAATATAAACACATAGGCTGTTTGAGAGACAAGACAGCGCTCTGACCCTGGGGTACTTCTTCCTTCAGGTGTCAATGCACCTGTCACTTCCCACTCATCCTGACCACAGGACCTGTTCACTTTTTCTGATAGCATTTATCACTATCCATTCCTTGTGTTCATTGTTTATCTGCTGGTGTGTAGCTTCATGGGAGACCCTGGCACTAGCTCAGGGCCTGGCACAGGATAGGTACTCAATTAACACTTGTTAAATTGATTTAACAAAGAACAGGAACCTTGGTTCTGCACTCCAGGAACCATGATTCTGCTCCCAGCCAGAAAGAAGAGGAGATGTCACTAACGATCAGTCACAGATAAGAAAGAGCAGGTGCAGACAGGGCCAAAGTTGCACTAGAGGCCAAGGCCAGGGCAGGGGAAGAGTTGGGGTCTGGGGAGTGGGGTGACATGGTGCTCATCAAGGCCTCAAGGCAGGAGAGCCGGGCAGAAGGCCAGGCTGGGCAGGGCCAGGCAGGCTGGCCTTTTCTTCACCATGCAGGCAGCAAAGGGAGGGTGCAGAGGGCTCCCTCAGGACCATAGCAGGAAGCACCAGAGAATGAAAACACCAGCAATATTTGCTGCAAAGCTCTTCCCACTGCCCAGTCCTCAAGTGGTGGAGGGAGCCTCCCTGAAGTTGTCAAAAAAAAGTAGACGCCCAGCGTGTCCTTAGGACAGCAGAGGAAAAGGACCCCACAGGACCAGCTACCCAGGCCAGCTTACAAATCCTGCCAATCTGGGCAACTGCAATCATAATCAATCTATCATAGTCATGGCCCCAGAAAACCCACACCTTGAACACAGTGTGAAGGTGGACCCTTGGCCCAACTCCCACCAAGACCAAAGCCTAAAGGAAATACTGCTTCTGAATAATCATGAGATGCTGTCAGTGCATCATCCCCAGCACACTGAGCCTGGGAGGTTTCTCTGAGGCTGTGCAAGGGTGGGGCTGAGGGAAGTCACCTGTGCACATGGCCTGGGGAAGGAGGCAGCCCTGTGGGCTCAGCAGAAGCAGAGGCCAGTGGTGGAACGTGAAGCCAGGCTGCGAACACCAACCAGGATAAAAGCACATCTGGCTCATTTCCCGAAACCCCTGGAGCTGGCTGCTAAGGAAGCTAAGGCTGTATTCCGCAGCAGCTTTCAGAGCGCAGCTCGGGGGGACCCCGGCTTCTGCTGCTCTGGGATATTTTTCTTGGCTTCCCGAGGCCTTAGAAAGTGTGGCTTTCCCTCCCTATTTCCTTGGCTGAGCTCTGTCCATTTTAAGTTGGTGGCCCTGAAGGACCAAGAATAGGACCCCTGCCTTAGCACTGAGTCTTATACAAAGTGAATATACTTAATAGGAAGAAACCCCACCTCTGAGATTTGGGGGCACCCCAGAGGCAGCCCCCGGCACTTCCAGGATGATTGGGGCACATGCGAAGCTTGGAGGGGCCTGGCTGTGGGCCATTTCCCCCGCTGGGTCTTGAGGCCCGTGAAGCTCCTTTCCTGTCATTCTCCCAGAACGTGACTTGAGGCCTAGCTCCCCAAATCCCGACTAGGCTCGGGTCCAGAGGCCCAGCCCACTACAGGCCGGTCCTGCGTCGCCCCCCAGTGGCTGTCCCTGCTCACTGCCTATTGAAGCTACTGCTCACTTCCCTGGTTCTGCTTCAACAGCACAGACTCCTACAGGACTCCCAGCAAACCCGCCCCTCCCTCGGGGCTGTAAGAGACACAGTGCCCGCCTTGCGAAGAGGGAGTAACCCCCCCAGACGCGAAGGCGTACCCTCAAGGGACAATGAAACCACATAAGGTAGCACGAATCTTCAGGGAACGGTAAGGCTACAGCAGAATGAAGGAAAAGGGTCAGAAGGACGTGAAGGCACAGCCTGCCTTCAAGCGTGCGACAAACTGACTTGCGGAGAGCTTGCAGGGAGGACTTGGGGAGGGAAGGGTGGTGGGGGCAGAGACTGGGTGGGTGAGGACCCGCCCAGGCACGGAGAGGAGGTGAGGCGGCGTGTGGCTGGAGCCCGAGGCCTAAGAGGAGGGGAGCCCTTGTGCAGTGAAGAGGGCGACAGAGACCTCCGCCTTCAAATGCCAGGAACCTCAAACGGTGATGCGAGAAGATGAAGCTGACGCCTGAACCGGGTTGAGTGGACACAAGGGATCCAGGAATAACAAGCACAAGGGAGCAGCAGGTGGAGAGCCGGCCAGTCCCGGCCCTGAAACGTCCCCTCACCATGGAGAAGGGGAGGCTGACCCTCGCTAAGCCCCTCCCAAGCGCCTGACACACTCAGGTGACTGTATAAGCTCCTCAGTGGTTTTGTGTGGGAGGCCTTGAAATCTGTCCCTGAGACTCAAGTACAGGTCACCCCACTGGGAGCGACCAGGTAGAGCATCAAGGCCATCTGTGATTCCACACTGGCTGCCCTTCGGACAACCACAGTTACCTTAGTGTGAGTTGACGATCTGCAAAAGTGCCATTTGTTCAACTCGGTCCTCATATCAGCCCCAGAAAGCTGGAGGTACTATTTCCATTTCCCTGGGAGAAAATCTCAAAGAAATAGCATAACCCGTAACTCATTATATAGTAGGTGGCTGAGTTAAGATTCAAAATTCAAGCACAAATGTGTATGGTAACCCAAGACCCTTTCATGACAATGCAATGATACTATTACGTATCCCCTCCTGCCTTTAAAGGCTGGGGACTAAGTATTTTCCTGCAAGCTGGGTTTCACCTAACACCCCTCCCAGCACTCCCCCAACACACCCCATTTCTGAGGGTCTGCCCTTGTCACAGGAAGTCAGACACGTTTCCTGCCCACCTCCACCCCAACCCATACTCAACCATCAGCAGCCCTGGCTGACTATCAGTTATGACACTGCTGTCCTTGAACTTCTTCATTCCCAGGTTTGGGAAGGGGCTATAAGTAGAAACAAACATCCCTATGGTTGCATGAATGCCCCTAAATCCAAAGTCATGGCCTGAGGGAGCCTTCAAAGAGAGATGCGGGTGTGTTTTGTTAAAAGACTCCCCTGCCATCTCCTCTGAGACCCTTCCCATTGGCGCTGAAAGTGAGATGGATGAGGTGTCTCTGTGTGGGAGACAACTCCCATTGGCAGGAATGGTGGGAAGGCAAGGCTCACATTCCAAGGTGGGTGACAGTGATTTCCACTACCTGAGTGTAGATTGTAGGGTGACAAGTGATAGAAACCCAAGAGAAGCACAAAGCCAGAATTCAACACAGGATCAAAACAAGGGCTTGGCGTTATTGGGATTTTGCCTGCTAAGTACTGGACACGTTCCACAACGTGAAATCATCATAGCAACCCAGTGAGGGCAGATTTTTCATATTTTCATTTTACAGATAAGACAGCAGAGGCTGAGTAAGTTTAGGTCATTTGCTCAGGAGCTCATAAATCAGTTGAGTGTGATTCCATCCTCTCTGTTCATAATCACTGTTGGAGACAGTATTCAAAATCAGTGCCTTTCAGAACTACCTAGAAGGTTTTACCTACAGAATTTCTAATATAATTGATCAGGGCCTAAAAATTTGCATTTTTACCAGGTGACTCAGAAACTTTGAAAGCCACTGTTCTAGAGGTTGGATGGTAATGAATAACTTGCTCAAAATCAACCCAAGTTCAATGACAAGGGGATTTTGAATCATCTTGCATTTGGAGGTGAACTGGGCTGGTGATGTTGTGGGCTTCTTAGCTGTAGCAGTAACCAGGACTGAGCCTGATCATCTCCCCTGTGTCTAGCTCCCATGGAGGGCACAGAGATGGGCACTGTACTCTTAAGTTTTAAAAGAGCAGTCTCCAGGGGGCTAATCCCTCACGTGAAGCAGCACCAACATTGGGGACTCCAAACTCTCCAATGGCTGTAGGTGTATTTAGAGGCTGTTCCACCAGCTGAGAACACAGCCAGGTAGCCTGATGCTACTCCACGTTTTGTCCTGAAGTGTGCATACTCAGAGCTTTGATTTTATCATGTCAAAAATGAAGAAGCAGACATACTCACTCTGCTCCATGGGCCTGTAGCCCCCTTCCTACCTCTACACCCCCACAGCCTAACAGGAAAATGATGACAATTGTAGGAGAAATGGAAAGAGAGACAGGCAGGCAGCAGCGACAGGTGTTGAATAGGGGAGCTCAGAAGACTCCACCCTCATATCCCAGGAAACTGCCCTGGTCAGCTGAGACATAGCCAAGGTTAAGTTGCAGTTGGTGGCCAGAGATTCCATAATAAAAGAATGAGTCCCATATTTCCCTTTGTGGCTGCTTCTCTGCTTTCCTTCACATCAGGCTGACCCTAGACTTAACATAGGCAGTCCAAATGCAGATAAACTGCATGTGCATAGACTTGTCCAGCAGGAAAATACACTTTCTAATAATGCTGTACTTTAGATCTTTATTAATGGAGCAGAGAAAAATCAGGGAAGCAGGGAATTTGGAGGCACTCTGTCTAAAAACCAGGGTTAAAAACCCATTGATCAGCAGCAATCACATATGACAGTTTTAGGGATGCCAGGGAGCTTTAACAATGAACTTCAATTATGAGCACTTGGGGGCCAGTGGGGAGCCAAGGGGCAATATCCAAAAGGAAAATACAAATGGCTTTCAAAAACGTGTTTGGGGTATGAAACAGCCCTTTACACAAAATCAGGTGTCCAGGTGGGGAGCAAAAGTGACAGTTTCATTTGTTTGAAGTTGGCATAAATTTCACAAAAACTTTTACATCAAGGTAAATACAAAGCAAAACCAAAACAAAGCAAAGAATGGAAAGGAAAATAAGAGCAACTTGTATCACTATGGGGTTGCTTTACCAGTGTCTCTGATGCTGAGTGTGCATTGGATTGCCTGGATGAAACAGTGCTGAACAGGGACAAAGACCTGGTTTTTTATCTACACAGGGAGGGGTTGGGGAGCAGAGGGCAGAGGCAGCACATACTCAGCATCTTCCCCATCTGGCCTGATGAGAGCCCCAGAGAAAAGTCCGACATTCTGGATGTCCCAGGCTCGCTAGAGATTGTGAAGGAACAAGAAGATACTACTTGTTGATGCCCTGGCCGGCCTTTTAGACCTGAGGTTCTCAACCTTGGCCAGACATCAGAATTATCTGGGGAGCATTTATATCAGGCCACTCCCCAGAGCAATTAGATTAGGATTACTAAGAACCAAGTATAAAAATGTAAAAAATAAAAACTACTGGAGTGATTCAATGGATAGGCTAGAACCACTGTTCTAGTCTATTCTCGTTGACTCTGAATTTCCTAGATTATTGACGGATTTTGATAACCTGCTTTACATCCATCCTCCGTCCGTTCATTGAGACCTGGCCTCAGATCCTTCTAACTGCCCCTCTCTGACACTTTGTGTCCTTTTTTCATTGCCCTGATTTCCTCAAAATGGGCATGAACTAGAGTCAGGTAGTCAATTTGTACTTTAAAACAAAACTGAATAACATTATGAAAGTATTTTCCAGTCCTCTCAGCATAAAATGCCTTCTAAGAATGTAATAAAGCCTGTCTAATTTATTTAGCCACAAATGGCTTTGTAACATAACTTTAACCCTAAAAGACACTAGCAAGACAAAGCTTTCTTTTTCCATTTTCAATCAGTTCCTTGATTTTATCCCTATCAAAATAAATAAATAAATAAATAAATAAATCCCTTTTTGGAAGAGCCACCATTTACATCTTCAAATAACTACCCTTCTCCCAACCCTGGACATTTGATAATGCAGTAATTATGATTTTTTTCCTAAGGAAAAATTATACCAGAAAGATAGGTCTTAAGTAATTTTTTCCCACTTTGCCATCATGCTCTTGTACTATTTTTTTTAAGTTCTTTTAGAAGTGTCTCTTCCAATCAAAGGAAGGCCATTTATTTCAAGATCTATAAATAGCCATGGGTCTTTAAGATTCTAGTAGAACATTGTATTCTTGTGTCTCTGTAGTGTTCATGTTCCTCACAGTTTTTTTATTCTTGCACAGCCTGAAAAATCTTCCCCTGTGGGGAAAGCTATGACAAAATCACCAAAATAAAAGGGACAGTGCTGGGTGCCCAGAGGGGGCTTAAATAATGACTTAATAAATGAATGTAAAGTAGCAGAGTGTTTCTCCAGCCCACTATAAACTTCAGCACTACTAGTAGCTACATGCCTGATAAGTATTCAGGTCAGGATTCTGAGGAAACACCAAGGGAAGACTGCTATTGAAGCTCTGCCAGTGGCCCCTGGCATCAGCCAGTAAGTAGAATAATCCAGTCTCTACCTTTGTCTTTGCTCTGAATCTTTCGTGAATCTTGGGGAAATTCTGTTTGGATCTGGAAACAAAGAGAAGGGATTGAGATTATTTGGGGACTTTAGGACTTTAATTCTTGGTACTTGAGCAAGTCATATTATTTTTTCATTTTTTTTTTTTTTTAACCTCAACCAATTCGTCTTATTTCTACATTAAAATGTTAGTCTGGATTCTGTTTTCTAAATCAGGCATACTTCAGTATGACTCAGCCATGATTTATAAGTTGTCAATCACCTAATGTTTAGGAGTAGCTAATGATTAAGTAAAATACTGTTTTCAGCATTTGAATCAAGGAATAATTAGACAACATGTCAAGAAGACAATCAACCTCCAGGAATTATGATGAAATCTGTAGCTGACTCAACCCTGTCCCAATCCTGTTCCATCTCAGGGTTTGAGGGTCCCATGCCAAGAGCCCTGCATTTTGGAAAGACTTCTGTTTCAATCCATTCTCTGCTTTTCCAGTAGGTGTATTACTTGTTTAAAGAGGAATAAGTGAGATTTCATTTGGAAATTTACCTCTCATTTTGGATAATGAGGTGGGATTGGTTATTTATCTGGTTGTAGTTGTTGTGGACCTGCCTCAGTCTTCCCGTGATGACCAGTCTTAGAGAGATTAAACAGTTTGGAGAGAGCACAGATAAAAACAGCCACAAGATTCATCAGCTCCCTCCTGGTCAGCCTGTTTCAACCTGCTGATCTACCACTAGTCCCTTGTTTCCATGCTGGAATTCCTTGCCAGCATTTCTTCGAAAGTTTAGTTTTCTAAATTCCCTCATTTTGAGAAAAGTCAGTCTAGAAATCAAGAAACTGAAAACAAGTATGATAAATCTCCTTTGAGAATTGAAATTCATTGAGGAACATAGCACCCTTACCAGTGTGAAGGAATCCACCGACCAAGTTTCTTGTTCCTAAACTCTGAAAAAAAGAGCAGGAAAATTTGACAAGAAGAGGGAGGGGCTAAGGTGGAAGGTTCCAGGCACCCAGACATCAGCCCAAAGACAGGTGACAATCTAATCAGTTTTCCTTGTAGCTACTGCTATATTTGTGTGTGTTCCTGGCTTTCTCTACTGCTAATGGCATCATTCTTGCAAATCAAATGCATATGAAAAAGCTTATGCACATAATATGCTTTGTATGAATCCTGAGTGGTGTTTCAAGAAATACCAAGTTTTGCAAACAAATTAAGTCCTAAAATTGGCAATTTTTATTCTGTGTGGTGTTATTAATCTTGCTAAGAGATCTGAACACTATATTATTGTAATACCATCCAATAATGTTTGCTGGCATTTTTTCAACATTTAAATATTGCTATAGTTTAGAGTTCTTTGTAAAGACTAAATCTAAAATTTCTTATTCTTTCTTCCTATTTATGAAAAATTTTGGCTATTTATAATAGTAATTAAGGAGTATAAAGAATGTTGAAAGTATTTTAAGAAAAACTTATAATTTTGGAAATTCCAGAAAATTCCCAGGAATTCCACTTTCTTATTCCCAAACTCTAAAGATTTTTAGGAGTTTATAAATATTGCTGTCTAATATCTCCTAAATTTCTCTTTGTCTGGTGCTCCTGTTTTCCTCCAACATGAGCTAGTCTCCCCTTCAGACTGGATGGCTGAACCAACCTCTTGATGGGTTCCCCTCAGGCCATTCCGCCTGCCAGAGCCAGAGAGACATTATGGAAACACACATCCATTCATTTCATCCCCTCACGTAAGGTAATGGAAGTTCATATGAAAAGGTGCTCAACTTCATTAGTAACTTGGGAAATTAAAATTAAAATGAATTAGAACTCTAGGACGTCCAAGGCATGTGGATCGGTTGAGCTCAGTAGTTAGAGACCAGCTTAAGCAAGAATGAGACCCCATCTCAATTAAAAATAGAAAAACTAGCCAGGCATGGCCGTGCACATCTGTAGTCCCAGCTACTTGGGAGGCTGAGGCAAGAGGATCCTGTGAGCCAAGCAATTAGAGGTTTTATAAGCTATGATGCTGCCACCGCACTCAACTTCAGGATTTGAGACTCTGTCTGAACAACAAAAAAACTGCAAGTAGGAATCAGTATGTACCTATTATAATGGCAAAAAAAGGTAAGATCCTAGCTTCCTGAGGGTGAGGACAATATACATTTTTGCTCACTATTTTATTTATAAGCTTAGTACAATATCAGACAATTACAAGACGCTTGATGCCTTTTGTAGCTGAATTAATGTATAAAGACATGAATGAGAATGATACACACAATAGCACTCATTTTATGATATTGCACACATTGTCACCCATACACCTGGCAAAATAGAGGATCTTTCCCAGAGTCCCTTAACCATTGTTCAATGTTGATATCTAAGGAACCTTTCTTTTGTCAAATGCTTTCTCCCATCAGGGTGGTGAAATTGATTCTTATGAGCCCACGTTTTCCCATATTGAATGTGGAGAGACTATAAAAACACATTTGGTATTTCCTTCCTTCTGAAAAATCATTAAATTATATAAAAATCCATTCAAACATAGCCTAGCATTAGCAATCCATTCTGACATAGCCTAGCATTAGCAATATCATTTCCTCCTGTTTTGTGGGATTGCAGTGACAAAACAAATGAGATAATGCACATAAAAGCATTCCACAAAGCACAAAGCATCATGCAACATCAGTATCCAACATCATTAAATCTGTGTGCCACCACTTTATAGCCACAACCCCAACCACCTGCATTTATATAACATGGACTGGGCTCAGCTGTGAGTCAACCTGGAGAGATCGTCTATCTGGGAACATTTTAATTTATGATTCTCTTTGCCTTGTTTTGGGTCCCCTATAATTCAGGATCTAACATCTATAATCAAATTCTTCATTCTATTTGGAGAAAAGTGAACTTTAGAATCAAACACACCTGGTTTTGAATTTTGGCTTTGCAGCTTAGAATTTCTTCGAACTTGATATAGTTTGGATATTTGGCTCTCCAAATCTCATGTTGAAATTTGATCTTCAGGGTTGAAGGTGAAGCTTGGTGGGAGGTGTTTGGGTCATGGGCCTGAGAAGCCCTCCTGAATATGCCCCAAGAATGCCCTCCTTGGTAATGAGTGAGCTCTCCCTCTGTTAGTCTTTAAATAGTATTGCACCTCCTGCCTCTCTTCCTGCTCCTCCTATCCCCATGTGACATGCCCACGCCCCCTTCACCTTCTCCCATGAGCAAAATCTTCCTGAGGCCATCTCTAGAGGGATGAAGAAGCAGATGCTGGCATCATGCTTTTTGTACAGTCCATAGAACCATGGCAAAGTAACCTCTTTTCTTTATAAATTACCCAGACACAGGTATTAATGTGCTAACACAAACCTTGACTGGTTTCTTTACACTTCTGAGACTCAGAGATTTTACTCCTATTTTAGAGATGTAGAAACTAATATGGTTGTTTTTAAGAATTAAATAAAGCCATTTCTTAAAGTAGCTTTTTAATTATTATTTGATTCACAATGAATATAAGATGTATGGGTGTGTATATCTGTGATACATATTTATTGCTTCCCTTCTATTTCCCTGAGAGATCTTAACTAATTGAAAAGCCCATTTTTCACTAATGAGAGAAGGAAAAAAGAAGACTCTCTTTAGTAAGATAAAAGGCAGAAATATCTTTTTATCTTACTAGGTAGTGCAGAATAAGATACCAATCAGTCCCTTAACAAAGCAAAGAATGAGAGATTTGGTCACACAGAAGCTGAGCAGCCTCTCTCAATAACCATGAAATCTTTCTGGTGCTGACTGAAATACACAAAAAAGGAGCTGACCTATATTGAGTAAAGACCCTTGTCTGAGAATATGTTCTAGAAGTATGATGACTTTCCAAATCTCAGAATCACAGCCACCCAGAATTTGTGCCACCCAGGTTTGAGTGGATGGACTACCTTAACACATTCTGGGACCAAAGCCACCAGCAATCAACCCTAGTTGAGCACCCCAAATCATTTATTCTTTAAATCTAGACTTTCAGTCTAGGGAATTATTGTCTTACACCAAGACTTACAATAGGAATGTTCTTGTCACAGGTTTGCAAGGTGCCCCTCCTTAGGCCCCATACCCACCTATCCATAAACTGAGTAGTTTGGCTTGGAAATTCACAGGGACCTCTCCAATCCTACATTCTATTGATTAATAGTACAAGGTTCTGCCCATGGCAACTCTTCCCTTAGAATCAAGGAGTGTTTTCCTTGGTTCCAAATCAAAATCATCTCTATTGTATTGAAGTCTGCCCTGTGCTTCCTGTGCTCTCAACAGAGGAAAAAACAGCTTCTCTCTCATGCAAGCTTCTAGAACCATCCTTCCTCTGGTTTCTGACGTTTTGCGTCACACTTGCACTGAGGTCCCCAGCCTCAGCTCTGTGACCACCAGGATGCTGGCTATCAACACAATGATGTCAGGTCATTCTGACATCAGCAGAGGATGATTTTATTCTGTGCCCTTTCTCATCACATCAACACAAACAAATACCTGGTGCACAGTATGAAAGTTTTCTTATTTCCACTCTGACTCACTACAGGAATTGAATGAGAAGGGACTTTGATGAGACCCAAAAGGCTCTTAACTATAACAACCTCATGTCAAGGATTTCTCAGGATAGTCACAATTACAAATATTATAATAGTCTGATGGTATTTGTGAGGGATTAATTCCAGGAACCCCTGGGGTTCAGATATGAGAATCTCCAGATAATCAAGTCTGTTAGTAAAAATAGCAATGCACATAAACTATGTACATCCTGTTGTACACTTTAAAGCATCTCTAGATTATTTATAATCTAGTGCAATGCAAACGCTATGAAAATAGTTGTTATACTGTGCTGTTTTATATTTTTATTATTTTATTCTTGTATTTTTATTTTTTTCTGAATATTTTTGATCCTCTATTGGTTGAATCTGTGGGTACAGAATTCATAGATATGGAGGGCTGACTATGCATTCTATGCATTCTATTACCAATTTTTTTTTTTTTTTTTTTTTTTTTGAGACAGAGTCTCACTATGTCACTCTGGGTAGAGTGTTGTGGTGTCACAGCTCACAGCAACCTCAAACTCTTGGGCTTAAGTGATTGTCTTGCCTCAGCCTCCCAAGTAGCTGGGACTACAGGCACCTGCCACAATGCTCAGCTATTTTTTGGTTGCAGTTGTCATTGTTATTTAGCTGGCCTGAGCTGGGTTCAAACCCGCCAGCTTCAGTGTATGTGGCCGGCGCTATGGACTGTGCTACGGACTCTGAGCCACCAAATTAGTACTTCTAAGTTCTCATTGTGAAAACAATAACTGCATGGAAATTAAGAGCAGGAAAAATGGTTGTGAAAATGATCTATTTCAGAGATGTAAGTGATGAGGAAAATCTATGCCTAGTATTCATAGCAGAATCAATGATCAACAAGGTAGGCTGAAAGAAAACATGCAATTTAGCCAAAGCTTTTCACTGAGATGACCCTCAAGATGTAATGTTTTTAAATGTGTGTGGTTTTGCTGCCCTCTAGTGTCTCAAGGTGTCAAGAATGTGTTGAACCTGGAAATGCCTTTATACCACTGATTATAGAGTCATGGGGACAAAACATTAGAACTTAATTTTAAAAAGGGGTTGGGGAGTAAATAATCTAGTTAAAATTATAAACTTTTGTATAAGGAGGATTCTTGGAAGATGGCAAACTGGTAGCAACCCTCGGCAGATGTTCCTGAGCAGAGGTAGAAAAACTGGACAGAATCGGACTCTATGAAGCCAAAGATGGGGAGCTAAGCCAAGAAGGAAATTCCACAAGCTATAGCTCCAAGGAAGAGCCTTCATGAAAACAAATTACAGCTACAAAGCCTATCGACTAGAGGATGGGAGATCCCTCCCCCAAGCAGTAGCCTGCCACAGGCTATCTGTGAAAAAGCACGGAACAAAGGACCTATCATTTTACCTCACTGGAGAGAGCCACTAATTACCAGGTCTCTTTCTCCAGGGAGGTCCCACTTATAAACCTAGACACCACCCCACCAGGCATAAAATTGAACAGATATTTTCCCCCACAAGTCTAAACTCCTAGTCCACCTTTTCCTCCTCGCATGGCAGCCTGAACTTCTGCCCCCTGCAGAGCAGAGTGTGTTTGGTCTTGTCCTGAGAGATCTGGGCATAGTGTGGTCCACCAACCATCAGGACAGAATGTGTGACTAACAGGGAAGAAAGAGACACTCAGCAGGATGAGGAGCAGTTCCCTGCTTATGACTGTGCCTGGCCAGTGGTAGTATTGACCCTTGGTTCGGGCTGTGTCTGGCGGGATGGGGTGCAGAACCTCCAGCTCTGATAGCACCCACAGTGGGAGAGTGGTTGCCCCATGTGGGCTGAGTTCAGAAGACAGGGCTGGTCCCCAGCCCCTGCTGGACCTGTGAGCAGAGGCTTCATAGGTGTGGACTGCAACCTGAGAGCAAGGGTGTGGTTCCCGGATTCCAACAGAACCCTTGAGAAGTGTCTTACTGGGTGTGAACCAAGACCTGAGGGCTAGGGCATGGTCCTCTGTCTCCAGTGGAGCTGGTGAGCAGAGGCTTACCAGGTGAGTACTGAGACTTGCAGGCAGAGTGTGGTGCCCTGACTCTAACAGAGCTTGGGAAAAGAAGCTTGCCAGGCAGTGGGCTGAGACTGGCAGGTGGGGGTGTGGTCCCCTGACTCCAACTGGTCTGGCAAGCAGAGGCTAGCTATGCGTGTACTGAGACCAGAGGGTGGGACCTGGTGCCCTGACCCCAACAGAGCCTGTGAACAGAGGCTTGAGAGGCAGTGGACTGAGACTGGCAGGCAGGGGAGTGGTCCTCTGACTCCAACTGGTCTGGCAAACAGAGGCTACCTTGATGTGGACTGAGACCAGGGGGTGGAGGCATAGTCCCTGGCTTCAGCTGGGCCTGTGAGCAGAGAAGTGGACAACAGTGTGGACTGAGTCTGGCAGGCTGGAGTGTGGATCTCTGACTCCAATTTTCTGTTGGAGACCCTTGAGTCCCTCTCTGTTGGGCAGGGTTTACACTGCCTGTGACAAATTGGTTGGAACTTGTGACTGGGGCTGTCCACTCAGGGACATCCTAAGCTTGACCTTCGAAGTTCTGTAGCAGAAAAGAACTGAAGGGTGGGGGCTGGGTGCCACAGCTGTCTGTATCTCTTCATGGTCAAGATTTAAACCTAATACTGTGGTTTCTTAGGATAGGGTAGAGGTTGGCTGATATCAAAATAGAGCTAGCTTGTGCTATCTCACCAAGTAGGTCCTGAGAGTCTCTGGCTAGAACTCTGAAAGCAGCCTTTTTAAGGTTATAGGATATAAGCCACAATTACAAAGCCTAGCACTTTGGTAAGAGGCTATCTCTACTACCTGGGAACCCCAATTCAATCTCACCCAGCAGTTCTAATAACTAAATGGTGGGAAATGAACATGGTGCAGACCCAACAGAAGAACTCTGGCAACATGAATAACCAGAGTAGATCAACCCCCTTAAGAAATGACAAAGGAGATACAACTAAAGCTGCCATGCATAAACAAATGGCAGTAATGTCAGAAATAGAATTCAGAATATGGATGGCAAATAAGATAAATAAAATGGAAGAAAAAATAGAAATTGAATTCCAAAGAGCAGTTCTAAAGTTGTCTCAACTAATTAATGAATTCAAAGCCCAAGTAACCAAAGATATGGACATAATGAGAAAAGAGATAGCAGAGCTCAAGGAAATGAAAAAGTTAGTTTAGGAAGTACAAAATACAGTAGAATCCCTCAGTAATAGAGTTGACCAGGCAGAAGAAAATATCTCTGAAATTGAAGACAAAGCTTTTGAATATTCCCAAACACTCAAGGAGGCAGACAAATGGAGAGCAAAAACATAATTCCCCAAGAGAGTTGTGGGATCACTCCAAAAGATCAAACATTCGTCTTATAGGAATTCCCAAAGGAGAAGAGGATGGTCCTAAAGGTACAATTGCTCTACTCCAAGAGTTTTGGAGCAGAATTTCCCAAGCATTGCAAGAGATACAGAACTTTAGATAGCAGGTTCAGTACCCCAGGAATTCTCAATCCAAATAAAGTATCTCCTAGACAAATTGTGATTAAGTTTGCCAAAGTTAAAATGAAAGAAAATTCTGCAAGCAGCCAGATGCAAGAAAAGCATCACCTACAAAGGGAGAAATGTCAGAATGACTACAGCTCTCTCAGCCAAAACATTTCAAGCTGGAAGATGATCATCAACCTTCAGTCTCCTAAAAGAAAACAATTTCCAGCCCAGGATCCTGTATCAGCTAAACTGAGTTTCATTTGTGATGGAGAAGTCAAATACTTTAATGACACAGACAACTTGAAGAAATTTACCATAACTAAACCAGCTCTCTGGGATGTTCTC
This sequence comes from Loris lydekkerianus, assembly GCA_963574355.1. Lineage (NCBI taxonomy): Eukaryota > Metazoa > Chordata > Mammalia > Primates > Lorisidae > Loris > Loris lydekkerianus. The sequence goes on from CAUYPK010011102.1 coordinate 19,845, forward strand.
AGACCCATCCTCCACAATGACTAGCTCAATGCTCTACCTCCAAAGTAAACTCACCCAGAAATTTTTGAACAAAACCCAACTTCCACAATGGTGAAAGGATTAAAAATGTTCACTGGTCATCCATGACACCCAAAACACAACCAGGCTTATCAATTCTCTCAATTAATATGAATGGTTTAAATTGTCCTCTAAAGTGGCACAGGCTGGCTGACTAGATACATAAACCCAGACCGGATATATGCTGTATACAAGAATCTCACCTTACCTTAAAGGATAAAAATAGACTCAGGATGAAGGGATGGACTTGTATATTACAGGTAAATGATCAAAACCTGTGTGATACTGCAAAGGCAGGCCTAAGAGGAAAATTTATAGCATTGGAAGACTTCATCAAGGAAACAGAAAGAGGGCAGCACCTGTGGCTCAAAGAAGTAGGGCACCAGCCCATATACTGAAAGTGGTGGGTTCAAACCATGCCCCAGCCAATAATAATAATAATAATAATAAACAGAAAGAGAGGAAGCCAAAAACTCAATGGATCATCTCAAGCAACTGTTAAAGGAAGAACATTCCAACCCCAAACCCAGCAGAAGAAAAGAAATAACCAAAATTAGGACAGAATTAAATGAAATTGAAAACAAAAGAATCATTCAGAATATCACAAAGAAAAAGTTGGTTTTTTGAAACAATTAACAAAATTAGTAAAACTTTGGCCAACGTAACCAGTAATGGAAAAGTAAAATCTCTAATATTGTCTATCATAAACAATAAAGGAGAAATAATAGACACTTTAGAAATTAAAAAAAAAAAATCCTCAATGATTACTACAAAAATCTCTATTCCCAGAAATATCAAAATCTGAAGGAAATGGACCAATAGCAGGAAGCACATCACCTTCCTAGACTCAATCAGAAAGAATTAAAAATCTTGACTAGACCTATATCAACCACTGAAATATCATCAACAATATGAAATCTCCCAGATGGCTTCACATCCAAATTCTACCAAACCTTTCAAGAGGAACTAGTATCTATATTATGCAACCTTTTCCAAAGCATACAAAAAGAAAGAATACTTCCCAACACATTCTATGAAGCAAATATCACCCTGATACCCAAAACAGTAAAGGATCCAACAAAGAAAGAAAAGTATAGACCTATATCATTAATGATTATCAATGCAAAAATATTCAATAAGATCTTAGCAAACAGAATTCAACAACACATCAGAAAAATTATACACCATGATCATGTTGGTTTTATTCCAGGGTTACAGGGTTGGTTCAACATATGCAAATCTATAACTATAATACATCACATCAACAAAATAAAAAACAAAGACCATATGATTCTCTCAATTGATGCAGAAAAAGTATTTGATAACATCTAGCATCCTTTCATGATAAGAACACTTAGAAAAACAGGCATACAAGGGGCATTTCTTAAACTGATAGAGGCCATCTACAGCAAACCCACA
>CAUYPK010011105.1:0-15114 GCA_963574355.1 Loris lydekkerianus
GTTAGTGTCTGCTGTATCTTTCGTCTCTAAAATGGGAGTAATAACTTTGTGAATTTTTGTAAGAATTAGCAAAAGTCTATTCAATGCCTGGCACACAAGGAGTACTTAATAAATGTTATTAGGCCTTTAAAAAAAAAAAAAGAAAAAAATGTTAAAATATTTTCCAACAGGCGATATTGTGGGCAGGACTTGAAGTCTTGTAGTAATGCCATCCAAGTTTAAACTCTATAAATATGATCTATTGCACACCGTAATACATTGCAATACATTGTTGGTATGAGTGCTTGATCCCCCAGATCAAACCTTCTCATTCTCAGAGATTTCTTCTTTCCCTGTTTCTTTTGCTCTAGTTCCCTATCACTTCTCTCGGAACACTCCTGCCTTAGTTCTACCTTGATAAGGGGATATATAGAGAGTTTCAAAATACTAGTATATGATAGTCTCAATAATTCAACCCCACAATGAGAAATGAAATTTCTCTTCTCCTGTTAGCTGTTTCTGTAACTCCCCTACCTCAAATGCACTTTGCTATAATCACACCTGGGACTGTTACTCAAAGCTGCCATACATCCATAATCTTCTGGCACAGTTCTGGAATTACTGGATTTCCAGTTCATTGTAGACCACAAAAATAATTTAATTCCATAGGCAAGTCAACGTCACACCTATGCAAAGGTAATATTGAGGAAAAAAATAGATCTCCACATAGTATATATCTAAATATTTAAAGTTTTCATCAAGTAAACAAACTGCTAAGTTCCAAAACTTATCTCCCCCTTCCTTACAAATATATCTTAATAATGACAAATTCGTTTCATGTAATTAAAATTTGGCAAAATATCAAGGATAATTACGTTTAAATAATTTCACATATTTCAGATGGCATGCTATTGAGAGACAGAAATATTTGGATAAATACGAGAATAAAGACAAATACTTTTTACATATTTATTCTAAAATTATTTTTCTTCAGTTCAGCAAATACAATTATCATATGGATTCAATCAAGGGTTTCATAGCATTTTTTTTTTTTTTTTTGCTAACACTGGTGTAAATAACTAAAGTACAAAATGTACTTGCATTTAAAATTTATAAAATTGGAAGTATTTCACAAAAAATATAAATAGCAGAAAATGTAAAAATTAAAAAATCTTTCACCATAGGTATCTAACATAGTATTGTTCTGATATATTTATTGAATTATTTAATTAAAAAGTCTTGATTCTGCCCTCTCCTGCATACCCTGAACAATTACTCTGTTCTCTCTAAAGAAAAACTCGGAGAGTTTTTCCTGTACTCACTGTATCCCCTTTTTAAATTCTCTCTCAATTCTGTCTTCTTTGTTGGGATTTTTCGATCTATTCTCCAACGGAAACTCCTCTTGTCAAAGTATCCAGTGAGCTCCAGGTTGCTCAATGCAATGGTTATATTTTTGGTCTTTGTGTTATAGTGAAATGTGAAAAGTGGACCACAGTATACTCTTTGATGCCCTTTTTCTCTTGTTTCTGGGATACCACACTATCTTGTTTTACTCTGAGCTTTTTGCTTTTCCTTTATTGTGGAAAACAAATTTTAAGTTAGATTTGTAACTCTAAATTTGGAAATATTTTACACATAAACAGAATTCTTTTCTTATTTATATTCTAATTCTAGCATATCAAAAACTGGTTCATTATGTTTTACACAAACACAAAAAGCCTATGATAAAATTATTTTTAAAAAATGGATCATTAAATTTCTTAAGAATAATTGTGTATACACTCATTTTAATGCATAGAAAAATAATAAACTGGACTGATGAAAATATTATGTAATGCATATTAATTTACATTTGTTCGTTGATAGCATATAAAACTTTAAATGACATTCTACAAAATGGATTTACATCATTGGGACTTTTTGCTCTCTCACTTTTTGCTCAGGGTGGTCATAAAGTCCTAAATTCAAGCAATTGAATTGTTCCTGCCTCTGTCTCTACCTCCCCAAACATTGAAATTACTGGCATAAGACACTGTTCTGATTATTGGGATTTAAAATGGATTAAACACAAATGAGATTTTTTTTTTTTTTTTTTTTTTTTAGGATATTAGGAAAGTCATCATGACTTGTTTACCATGAATGACATCAAACACTATTTTATCTAAAATTTCCTAATCAGTTGATTATAACTCATACATAAAACAACTTTGCTTTGCTGTAAAACTTTATAATTTTAACAGGGTAGTATAATTTAATTTGTTTGTCTGAGGCCCTCTTGGTCATAGATGAGAAGGCAAAAATTCTGGAATAGGACTCTTCTGGATTTACATGTGAGTGTTATCATGTATTAACTATGAGTTCTTGACAAATTTCTTAGGTTTTAACAGTTTCTTCCTTTATCTGAAGGAAACCTACCAAACCTGATTGTTATGAGAATGAAAGTGAATAATGCTTGACACTATAGTGATCAACTGACATGACCAAAGACATGGGTGCAGAACACAAGTCAATCTCAGATTGTGATGTGCATGGATATTAAGGAAAAATCTGAAAAATACAATAGATGGTATAATGTAAACATTATTTTCTGTAAACCTCATCTAGAACAAAATGAGTAAGGAAATGAGAAAGAAAATTGCCTTTATGATCTGTGAAAAGCCCCATTTTTTTCCTAGACAAATAAAAGAATTTGCCAATTTCAGGTTATGCCTACTTTTTCCAAGTATATGATAGTCCCTTTTCTACAAAGTTCTGAAGAACAATGCAGTTGGAGTGAATTATGTGTTTGTGTGTGTGTGAAAGGGAGAGAAAGAGGGAACAATGGAAAAGACATAAGTAAATATCTACCTTTGGAAATTCAGGTGATACAAAAATTTTACCCATATGTGATCTAAAATACAATGATCAAGCCAATGGATTTCTTTTAATACTTAGATTTTCTAATGATGCACATTCCCCATTACTTTCAAATGTGTTTTTGCTAAAATATTTTATTTTGTCTTATATCATTTGATGATAATGTTTGCAATACTATTTATGGCATCAATATAGAGTTACATCATTATAATATTTATAGACATTTAACCCAATAGCTTGATAAATCAAATTAGCTCACAATTTTCTTGGTTTTCTTTGCATCTGTCCTTGCAATATTTATTACGGTAGACATTTCAGTTCTTCTTTTATAGAAAGAGAATCGATTCAGAATCACTGTGAAAAACCTATAATGCCCTTGGACACTACAACCTAACAACCTGAGGACAAAAGTAATTGAGCATTCTGTACAGTGTAAGTATCTAATCCAAATAATTGCAATGTGACTTTTTACAAAAGGAAAAAAAAAAATCTCTAAATGAATAATGGCTAATGTTTGTTTTCTACTGCTACTATAACAAATAGCCACATTTAGCAGCTTAACACATTATTTTCTCACAGTTCTGTATATAAGAAGTTGAGGTGGACTCAGCTAATTTCTCTGTTTTGGGGTCTTCTAAGGCCAGAATCAAGGCATCTGCTCATCTGGGCTCTTATCTAAAGACTCCGGGAGAGTGCTCTTCCACGCTCACTCAGGTTGCTGGCACAACTGTTTCTTGGAATTGCAATGTGGAGGCGCTCAGGTCCTTGCTGCCGTTAGCCAGGAGCCTGTCTCAGAAACTTAAAGCCACCTGTGTGTGTCAGCAGTCTGCCCCACACATCTTCATTGCAGCCATGTTTCCCGAGTCGTCTTCATGCGTTGAATCTCTCCAAATATTCCTCTGCCCTTTCTCACACCAGCCAAGGAAACCTCTCTGCTTTATCAGGACTCATGATTAGACTGTACCCACGGGACAAATCTCAATAATCCCATGAATTTTTAAGGTTAATAAAATTAATTACATCAGTATATCCCTTTTGCTGCATAACCTAACATATTCACAGATTTGTTGATTATGATGTGGGAAGTTTAGGGAGGGTCTTCTGCCCACCACATGACTTTTGTTCAATATTCTTCCAAATTTGGAGAAGTCACCATATATTTCTGATATTTTAAACAGTATCCCATAAAACACACTGTTATATTTAACAAAAAAGTGTTTATTTAAGTAAAAGTGAGTCAATTATCTAGCGAACAATCCTAGACTATTTTCCTGCATCAGCCTCTCTGTCAGCCTTTGTTGTCTCTTCATGATCTTTAAAGGGATAAACAAAACCTGGATTGTAACTGGGTTATAGCTTTCATGTGAAAGTCCTAGATTAATTTCACAGTAGGGGTGAGTACATTGGGTATTTTTTTTTCTTCCATTCGGAGGGGAGGGAGGGGGGAGGTGGATAGAGGTAGGGGCACAGGTAGGATCACACCTGCGGTGCATCTTACAAGGATATATGTGAAACTTAGTAAATGTAGAATGTAAATGTCTTAGCACAATAACTAAAAAAAAAAAAAAAAAAACCAGGAAGGCTATGTCAACCAGTGTGATGAAAATGTGTCAAATGGTTTATGAAGCTAGTGTATGATGCCCCATGATCATATCAATGCACACAGCTGTGATTTAATAAAAATTAAAAAAAAAAAAAAAAAAAAAAAAAAACAGGGAAACACTGAGCATAAAATACGGAGGAGCCTTTTAGGACTTCCTACCATGGGCTATACAAGAACTTAATGCAAATTTAAAACATCTTTCTTAGTATACTTAGACTCACAGCACACTTGACTCAAAAAAATAAGACTCAGGAATTACAAGAGTGTGCGATACATGTGTTTTAATTCAAATTTGGAGATTCGTATATCATTTTCTTTGAAAATGTCAACTTTTTCTAAAATTCTTGCATGATATATAGGTTAGAGTTACGAAGGTAATTTGTTGTACTGATTACAAGGTAAGCTGTTAATATATGCTGCTGCAGAGTATAAAATTATTTCTGTTTTTACTATGCTTTTGTAATTTTTTATCAGTGTGTTCCTTCTGTTCTTTCTCATCCTTCTTGTCTGTTTTTCAGTTACCATTTCTTCACTGCTGTGTTGAGGGAGTGCATGCTTTTAGCAAAAGGATGGCTAACTCCACCTTTCTAAATTGCTCCATCTGCTATAATTATAAGATCAGTTCTAAAAAAAAGATAAACAAAAAACATGCAAGGGTAATGCTTTAAACATAAGTTAGTAAAATTAATAAACAGAGGACTGTTCTAAAAGTCAAAAGTCTTGGTGCCAGCCATTTTCCTTCTGAGTTCACCAATGTGTTAAAGAACTGAAGCTTCTGGAATTTTTTTAATATGGTAAATACTTTCAGTGTTATTTTCATTAAAATTTCAGCATTGAAAGCTTAGGATAACTCATTTTCATCTTATAGTTTTCTGTTATTTCAACAGCTGAATACCAACATTACTACATGATGAAAAATATTATCTATTTCCCATAATTTTTAGCATTATTCAAAAATACTGATATGTTCTATGTGCCAAATATTCTGTTTTCCGTTAATATTTTGGCAGTAGTACCAAGTTCTACACTAGAACATTTTAACTTGGAATCATAATTGTGTTTATGTATTCATGGGCTTAAAATTATGCAGAGTACTGTAGATAAACCATATCTTAGCACAAATTCATTAAATTTTGCGCGAAAAGCATAATTCAAATGATTTTCTCTAAATTATGAACAGGGAGCTACTTTCTCTGACTACTCTTTTTCATACAAACTTTTTCATGAACCTTTACTCAATTACTTCTTAATCTTTGCTGAATGTAAGTTATATAAAATGTATGAAAACATGTGTCTTTTTATCCAAAAAGGTACCGTCAGTGTCTGAAACAGACAGAATTCACTGAATTTAGTAAAAGACATGAAAAAAAAAAATTGAAGTTAGTCCAACAATTATGGTGGATGCCAAATTACTGCTCCTAACAAGTTTCTTTGTAAATTTGTATGAATATCAAGTGCACTGTGCTTTATTTAAATAAAATTCAGAGAGGACACAGGAATATATAACCTTTGAGTTTTGAAAAAAAAAATAATAAAATATTTATGAACGCAAACAGAGCATTATGATTCAGCAAAATAAGCCTAATTTTAAGTAGGCAAACATCATCTCAGTAAACAATCTCAAATTCCAGGTGTGCATGAGATGGCACGTTATGTTGCAAAAATAATATTTCACTTGAATTTAAGATGCTATTCCTCCATTAGTTTTGTAGTAATGTGGGTGGTACCATTTCTTTCGCACTACCCACGAGTGTAACAAAGTTCTACAACCATTACCCACGAGTGAAACATACTAAGGAGAGGGGTCTCCAAGTCAAAAGAGGACATTCAGTGAGGCTAGTCTTTGGTCCAGGTGGGTAACTTCAGGTCATCCTGACCCACAAGGAAATGAAGTCAGGAAAAGCTAATGCATTTATTCAGTCTTTATAATCTTTTCCCAGAATGGAAGCCTTGGTGCCCAAGAATTCGTTTTTCTAGTTGGCAACATAATCTAATTATCTTCCTCCAAACTGTTGACTCCAATTCTAGGATCAGGTGGGAGGTGAGGTGTGGATGACATAATTCTAAACCGTATTTTCCATGCCAGTCTTGTGGAAATCTGTATTGTTACCTCAAAACACCAACACCGAAGTCACTAACCTGCCTGGATAACTTTTCCCTCAGCCTTCTCTGTTCCATAAATTTCACGTATCTGAAACATGAAAAGCTAGAAGGAAAGTTTTCCACTGGCAACTTCTGCCTTCAACTAAATTAACAGAGCTGTTAAACATTAAGTAGACAAAACACAATATAGCTAGGCATATTATCTGGACACAGTTTATTATTTGTCTCTTTAAATTCAGCCTACACAAGTTTAGTTTCTATGATCTATGTATTGATATTCTACTACATTCTAAAAAGAGTAACAAAGGCATACATTCTTTCTAAAAGATATTCCTGTGCTAAAACATTGCCTCAAAACCTTCTATAGTTTCAAGTATATAAACTAACAAAGAGGCATCTAGGGGAATTTGAATTTAGGGGAAGGAAATGGTTTCTAAAATTTGAACCCCAACTATGATTTCTGTTATGTTACTTTTTCCTGTACTAAAATAAAACAGTAATTGGAATAAAGACTTCACTACATGAAAAAAATATATAGTACATGGAAAATAGTTACCAACCTTTTGTCAGATTCATACCCTACAAATATCTTTTCCCATTCTGAAGGTTGTCTTTTTGCTTTCTTTTTGTGTCCTTAGTTGTACAGAAGCTTGTCAGCTTAATGAAGTCCCATTTGTTAACTTTTGTTGTTGTTGCATTGGCTGCTGAATCATCTACTCTTATGTTCTTATAAAAATAGCATCCCTTACTAAGAGAATATTACTGGCAATTTTTTTTGTTTGTTTGTTTGTTTTGCCATCCTTTGCATTTGTTGTATTTACTGATGTCTTTGGATTTAAATTTATTAAATTATTTTGCTTTTTTCCATATGTCTCAGTATTTTTTTACTCATTTCTAGTGTATTATTTTAGATGAGCTATATATTGTATAATTATCCCCCTTTTCTTCTCTCAGTTATATACCCTGTTGTAATTATTTGATTAGTTCACCTCAAATTATAACTTCAAGTATTGACTGTTCAGAGGCTACCGTTTAGACACTATCTAGGATGACGTTTGGAGTGAACAAGCTTATGAAAATTCCCAACAACACACATCATTAGGAAATTATAAACTGAAAGAACAATGAGATTGAAACTGCCTTTCACATATTAACAAAGGCATTCAAGGCAGGGCCTAAACTCTGCAGAGGCACAGGAGTTAAAAATAATAGGAACCAGCTATTGTCCCCTGCTCCTCAAGAGTCACATAGCTGATGTCATAGAGATTCTTACCTATCTCCGTAGATAACATCACCTTTATGTAACCTAAGGATGGTTTTGAGATATCTTCCTGGCCCTGCATTCCACTGCATTGGCTGACCTGGCTAGTCACCTGAGCCAGTGGCCCACACCAAAGAATTGACTCAGCACAAGATTTCTACATCCTAGTAATTCTGCCCCAAACCCAGCTGATTAGCAGATCTGATTGCCTAGCCCTTGGCCTGCCAAACTATAATATATTTAAGAATGTTTTCTCCTAAATTATTGGGGATATAGATTGAAAACATTGTTCCCATCTTCTCCCTTAGTGCTCTGCTCTGCGATTTTTTCTCCACTGCAGCTTCAATTATCTTACTGTATTGGTTCTTCCCTGTGCAGTGGGCAATACGACAAAATGGGCATACGATAAATGTGTACTTATTACATGGATATGTCAATAAATTTTGCTGAATATAGAGGTTGACATACAGTTTGTATGCAATTTAAAATAGTTGTAATTTTAAATTGCACATGAGCTTTATGTCCACTCTGTACATATAGCCACATAACACCATGATCGTCAGTATGGAGAAATTTCCATCATTACATATGGTTTTCTTGTTCCCAGTAAATTTTCACCTTCCATTCCTAGTTCCATGTAATAATCAGTCAGTTTCTCACTATAGATTACATTTCCTAAAAGTTTTACGAAGGATTACATGAGGTATATACTATGCATCTTTCACCTTCTGCTCAGCTCAGTTTTCATGATAATGATTCATATAACTGTATATATCACTAGGTTATTTTTTACCTGAGCATTTGTTCACCCATTCTATATTAACAGTTTGGGGCTGTTATGAATATAGCTGCTATGAACATCTATTCGGAAGTCCTTGTGGGATATACGTTTTCATTTATTTTAGGAAAGCCCCTATGAGTAATTCTTGAATTGTATGATTGCTGTGTTTTTAATACTCTTTTTAAATGTTATGCTCATTGGACACATGAAGTGTTCGGAATCAGAAAAAGATCTGTTAATTCTTCACAGTGACAATAATGTGTTGTCTTCTGTTCCTCTAGGCTTAATCTCAAGGCCACAGAATGAGGTCTTAGGGAATATTTTTTCTATGCAAGTGGCTAGATGCCTCATAGGTGCAGAATGTGAAAAAGAATGATTTTTCTCCTGTGCAAACAAGAGAAAGCTATCCTTCTGAGCTATGGAAGGGTCTTCTCATTACGCCAGTCCTTGCCCCAAATGTCTCAACTTTTAAGAATTAGAGATGCTTTCAATGTCTGAGACCAAATTTCTCATTGAAATGTAAATATCTAGGAAGATAATGTTCCAGTCTCGATACCATGCTTAGTGTCAATCTAAGGGCCTATCCCTGGATATAAATATTTGATTTTGAGGAAGATAAGTTTTTCTTTTTGCTGTTGTTGTTGCTATTTAAAAATCTTTTTGAATCAGATAAATCAATTCACTCATTAGGGAAACCAAATGACTATAGATCTATCTATCCTTGCAGGATGGAAATGTTTCTAGAAGCAAAAGCAAGCAATCTCTTTCTATCATGTAAGTTTCTGTTTCTGTGTATCAGGAGGCTAAGAATCTTTTCAGAGACATTGAGAACTTTATGTAAATTTTATTTCCAAGAAAGTATGCGTATGAGTAGGTTTAACTTTGCAATACACTGTTGAACTGTTTTCCAAAGTACCATTTTATAACCCCAGGAAAAATATGTGAGAGTTTTGGTTGTCCTATAACCTCACCAAAATTTGGTATTTTCAGTCTTTTTTAAATCTAGCCATTTAATAGATAGGTACTGGCACCTCATTATGGTTTGTGATTAATTTATGTTCCAATTAAAGAAATGATTTTCCTGTCTTTGGGCTTCCTGTATCGCCATTGAAAAGTTAGCTATTGAGCTAACTAACCATCCTTTCAAAGTAAATTTTTTCTCACTATGGCTTCATTAATATTTTCTCTCTATGTTTTTACTATGCAATGCGACATGAACAATATCTTTTTCCTTCTTGGCACTGATGGTTTTTGTGAACTTCATGTCCCGTTAGTTTTGGATAATTCTCAGCTACTATTCTTCAATCTAGAGTCTTTGCTGTCTTCTCTGCCTTCACTCCTACTGTGATTTGTGATAAACTGCATGTTCATCCTTCTCACAGTATTTTAAAGATATTTTATATCTTTCTTGTGTATTTTCATCTATTTTTTTTCTCTTGATGCTTCACTTTAGATAATTCTTTCTGTAATATCTTCAGGTACCAATTATTCATTCTATTTTGTTTGATCTACTGTTAAACGTATTCATTGAGCTCTTGATTATCTTGTATTTTTCAATTCTAACATGTCATATTTTCTAAATATGTCATATTGCTTTTAATATGAAATTTTTATGTTTGCCTTTTATATGTTTAAAAATAATAAGCATGGTTATTTTCAGCCACCCCTGTAGATCTGCTTTCCCAGTCTTTTTATTTTTAAAATCAGTTCTCATTTATCTACTACTGTACCTTGTCATTGTGTTCACAAAATGATTGGTCACAATAATGTCAGGTATAGAATGGTGTTTTGTTCTAGCAGAGAGATTCTTTTTGTTTGTTTGTTTGTTTGTTTGTTTGTCTCTGCTGTGTTCCTGGGTTCTAAGGTTTGTGGAAATTTCAATGCCAGCAGTACTGCGACACCCAGTTGATGAAAAACCAAATTGTAGTGCTTTCAGGGACAATTTGCTCTCATTTACCTTACATGAGGGCACGCTTTAGTAGCCTCAACTCAAACCAGAGGGTAATTTCCAGGGTCTTTATCCTTGAGGGATCCCTAGCCCCAAGAGGTGTTGGCAGCCTCCCCCCAAACAGCCGACTTCTTTAGTAAAATGACACCTGTAAATCATGGCCCACTTCTCTGCATTTCCTTTTTGCCCTCTACGGTAATCCAAAGAAACTTCATTCTTTCGGTACTTTTTACATATAATTAAGGCAATTATTCCTTTTAGTTATAACTTTATAATTATCATTTCTTTTTTTCTTTTTTATAGATAGGATCTTGCCCTGTCACCCAGGCTGGAATGCAGTGGCATGATTATAGCTTACTGCAACCTCAAACTCCTGAGCTCCAGTGATCCTCTCACCTCAGTCTCCAGAGTAGCTGAGACTACAGGTCCATGGCACAGCCTCCTAGCTGTAATTATCTTTATGGAGAAAAGTTGTAGAGGATCATGAAATGCAATTAGCAAATATAGAATTTAGCTCAATAGTTTTCTTTTAAATAAAATATGCATATTACATGCCTATCTAGTTACCTTATCCTTAAACAATATATGTTGGTCACTATGAAAGTTTTGAGACACTGTGTTATGGTCCACTCTTTCATTTCCAAGAAACACAGTTGACAGTGTTCTTCCTGACTCGTCCATCACAGCTTCAAGTTGACTGGCTTATCAGTGCTGCTCGGGGGCTGCATTTGTTTCTATCTGCATAGATTTTATGTTTCTTGATCTTTCTGTATCTCGAAATTTTTGCAATGACCCACATAATGCTTACATTTTTTCTTGAAATTATATAGGTGAAATCATACTATGTGTACCTCTACATAGTATTTTTCACCCACTATTTTCTTGGAATTTGTCTATACTGATACTGTAACTAAAGTTCATTTTTCATATTTAATATTCCATTGTATGACTGTGTCAACACATGTATGTGTATATTATGTTGTTGACAGACATTCAGATTGTTTTATTTTTACCTACTATTAAAAAGCCACTGTATGGATATGAATATATAATCTCCTATACTGTATATGAAAGGTTTATCTACAGTACATGCCTAAGAATAAAATGATTTTGTCTTAAAATACACGTCTTCAACTTTATTGCATATTGTCAAATGGTTTTCTAAATATTTATAACTTACAAATCCACTATCAGTTAATTTTGCATCCATGAAAACATTTGTATTACCAGTTCATTTTATTTTGGCCAATTAGTCCTTTAATATATCTCATTATAGGCTTAATTTTCATTGTCTGTGAGTAAATAAGATGAAATATATATACATATTTTCTCTTTGTATTTGTATATTTGGCCATTTTTTAAATTTTTTTTCTGATTGGCGTGTAGAAATTATTTATACAGTTTGGATAAAAATCCTTCTTCTGTGCTATGTGTGCAAACACCTGTTAGTGGGTGGCTTGTCTTTAACTATACAGTTCTTTTGATTAATATGTCTTACTTTTATTATAGTTGACAAATTTATGCTGTTTTAGTGGCTTGTTGGAGAAATATTTCCTATCTGACAGAATAAAGATATTATTTATTTTATTCTAGAGTTCCTCCAGGTATGAATTTAGGCGTGGTAATAAAATTTTCTTTTTTTTTTTCCATGTGGATAACTAATATTTACAACACTGTGTTGAGATGTTCAAATATTCTGACTAATAAACACTATCTCATCAGTTGTCTATCAACTCTCTCTATAGCGAGTTCTGTTTCTCTCTCTCCATCATTTTTTTTTTTTTTTAATTTTTGTGATTGCTTTATCCCTGAGGCAAAACAGGTACCATTAGTGATCAGGATTTTGTAATGTCATTCACATAGAAAACGCACTTCTCCCAAACTACTTTATAATTCTTTACCAATATATCTTAACTATTCCTTGATTTTCCCTCCTCCATTTTGTAATGTGCTTGTCGACCTGCATAATATTTTGGTATTTTTGACTGGAATTCTGTTGAATCAGCAGAATACTTTGGGGAACATGCGAAGCATTATGGAAGGAGCCCTTGTGTCCATGAATACTGTATTTTCTTTTACCTGAAATTTCTAAATATCTTTCAATATATTTAAATGTCTTTTTCATGAGACTTGTATGCAATTTTTTTGCTTTTATTCATAAGCATTCCACAATATTATTTTTATCATAAGTAAAATTTTCTTTTCTTTTTTTTTTTCTTTTTTTTGGGGGGGGTTCTTGCCCGTGGCTGGGTTTGAACCCGCCACCTCCAGCATATGGCACCAGCACCGTACCCATTTGAGCCACAGGCACTGCCCCATAAGTGAAGTTTTCAAAATACATATTTTGTTGTTGAATAGAAATGTAGGTGACTATTTTGAAATTGACACGGACATTATTTGTGAATACTAATAGCTGTTTTCTTTCCTTAAAAACCATTGCACCTCTTTTTGTCTTTGTGTAAATACAAAAGTTAAGACCTCTTGTAATATGTAGAATAAATATTATAAATGTTATTAATGTTTTGTTTCTGAAACAGCATAAAATAAGTCATTTACTGAGTTTTTTTAGCACTTTTATCTGATTGAAGTTTTCTTTTATTCAAAGTTGATGTGACCTTTTATTCTGAATGAATTTTGATTTTATCAATGATATATTGTTATATTTTCTCATATCTAATGTAGCATCTGATGTTTAAAGTATTTTTATTCAGTGGTAAAGTGGTTTACACTTCATTAATATTTCACCTAAAATACATTTAAATGGTAATATAACATGATCAAAATTTAGAAATATACATGTATGTGTGTGTGTGCATGGGTAACAATGATTCCACTAAAATTTGAATACAGGTACAGATCTTTTTGAACAGAAACAGAACAAGATAATGAAAAAGCAATCAAGATCCAATTAGCCAGAGGCATGATTTCGATCTATTTTGTTCAATATTTGACTAAATTAAAATTATATCTTCTTGAAAAGAGTATTTTATGAATTATGTTTTACCTTGAGAGCCACATTAGAATTCCAAGACAGCAACAATTGAGGCTTTAATATAATTTTATGTTTTACTGTAACGTTTTTTCCTTACTTTTGGTATAATCAGTTATAAGCAAGCAAAAAGATCTCTTCCATAGCAACTGTAAACACTCTGCATAATTTATACCACAGCAGATGTAGGGGAGATTATCATTAATATTTTGCTGCTACTTTATTGTAAAGAGATTTTAAAAAGAAAAATGAAGAAATTCCAAACCATGCCTTTATTGGGGGCTTAAGTATAATATATTCATCTTCTTCTTTTCAACTCACCAAGATAAATTAGTCATCCAGAGTCTTTGTGAGGCAGTTATTAAAGAGATCCATATAATGTTCTAAAAAAAGACACCAAGAGACATTTTCTTCCTCTTCATTTTCAAGTTATTGTGAACAGCTATTTTTACCTTGCATGATTTACCTATTCCAACCAGTAAAACATTCTGTGAGACTGGAAGGATTCTATAAGCTATACTGTACAATGTGGTGGACACTGGCCGCTTAGGCTACTACTTAGGCTACCTTAAAGGATGGTCAGTATGCCTGTATAACTGAAATTTTATATTTCAATTTAACTTAATTTTAATCAAATTCAACTTAAATTTAAGTAGTTGCATGAGGCCAGTGGCCACCATAAACTATCTCACAGACTAACAAATCATGTACAAATGTTTCTGTGTGTGTTTTCTTTTTTAAAAAATTCAAAATATTACAGGTGTACACATATTTTGGTTACATAATTTGTTTTTATGGACATTTTAAAACAAAGGTTTAAGTTTGGCCTTCACCCAGAATGAGCGCATTGCGCCAGGAAGGTGTAAATTTACCCAGCTCCTGCTCCCTTCTCCCACCTATTTCATTTCCATTGAGTTTTACTTTCATGTGTACGTGTGAGCGTTAGTTGATTACCGTACATACTCGAGTATAAGCTGACCCGAGTATAAGCCGACCCCCTTAATTTTACCCTAAAAACTGGAAAAACTTAGTGACTCGAGTATAAGCTGAGGTGGAAATGCAGCAGCCACTGGTAAATTTCAAAAATAAAAATATATACCCCAAACAATTACAATAATTGAGGATTCAGTAGGTTAAATGCTTTTCAATATTTATTGCCAAAGAAAAACTGTGAACTAGCAACAAAAACTTTAAAACTTTAAATAAAGTGCAGAAAACCGTAGCTTAACAGGTAATCAAGCTAAATCACAAAGGTTAAAATCCTTCAAAACTGGATTCCTCCTCATCATCATCTGGATGTCCAGAGCTTCAGCTGTATCTGATGTGAGGGTATCAGCATAGACATTGTCATCATCACTGAGTTTGGAGATATCATCATCACTGCTGTTGGTTTCATACAAAGCACAGTCTTCACTGCCATCCATCACATTACTAATGCCGTATTTCTTGAAGGCACGTTGCACCATTTCCTCTGGAATCTCTTCCCATGCATCACGAACCCACTTTGCTATCAGTTCTATGTCAGGCTTCTTTAGATTTCCGACTTTTGTCAGTTGGGCTTGACCAGATGACATCCATTCATGCCACATCTTTC
>CAUYPK010011106.1:0-17785 GCA_963574355.1 Loris lydekkerianus
CTCACGGTTGCCGGCGTGATAAGGTTGATCGAACACACGCAGCCACTTGCCAGTTTTCCACTGTTTTTGTCTTCCTCCTGGGGTCCAGAAGTCCCTTGCTGGCTCTCTGTGTCCTCAAAGGGATGATTGTAGGCAGGTCCCACCGGCCAGAGATGTCTGGAGTGTTGTCTCCCCAGATTCGCCAAGCCCAGTTACAGGGAAGCTGTTACTCAGCCGCCATCTTTAATCCGACTCCCTAATTTTGTTTATGGTATTTTTTACTGGAGAAAGACCTAATATATTTACACTATTAAATCTGTTACTATATTTGCCTAAGAATATTTTTCTCATTCAAAACTGTAAAAAAAAAAAAATTGATCACATTTTCCTCTCATCTAATACTTTTTACTGTTGGGAGTCTATAAATCATCTCATATTCATTTTGAGTTTATTAATTGAATATAATATTCTTTTTTCAAAAAATAGGTAATTATTCCAACAGTATTTATGAAATAACTCCATTACTTCCTCTTTAATTTGAAGTTAAACTAGATTTTAATTAAGTGTTGTTTTTAGAATTTCTGTTCTTGTTCCACTGGTCTCTCATAGCATTATGTCAAAACTGTATTATCTGGCCGGGCTCCCATAGCTCAGTGGTTAGGGTGCCATCCATATGTTCCAGGGCTGGTGGGTTCAAATCCAGCCTGGGCCTGCTTAACCAAAAAAAAAAAAAAAAAAAGGAAAAAAATAGCCAGGCATTGTGGTGGGCAACTCTAGTCCCAGCTATACTGGGGAGGCTGAGGCAAGAGAATTGCTTGAGCCCAAGAGTTTGAGGTTTCTGTGAGCTATGATGCCACAGCACTCTACAGCAGGTGACAAAGTGAGACTCCGTCTCAAAAAACTCCCCCCCAAACCAAAAACCCCCCAACTGTGTTGTCTGCCAGTGTTTTAAACTGTATTTTGGTGTTTTCAGGCAAAGGTCTTCCAATTGCTCTATACACAAATTCTTAAATTCCTGGCATTCATCTTCCAAATAAACTTGAGAATATTAAGAAACTCATCACAAAAATATATATGAATTTTGTTTGGGATAGCATCAAACATATAGATTAAGAATATAGTAGAGAATCATAATTTGACAGCATTGAGTCATTGCACATGATTTATATCTTGATTTTCAGAAATTCTTATTTTCTTTTTTCTTTTTCTTTTTTTTGAGACAGTTTCACTATGCTGCCCTTGGTAGAGTGCTGTAGTGTCACAGCTCACAGCATCCTCAAACTCTTGGGCTAAGCGATTCTCTTGCCTCAGCCTCCTGAGTAGCTGTACAGGCGCCCACCACAATACCAGGCTATTTTTTTGTCACAGTTGTCATTGTTGTTTAGTAGGCCCAGGCTGGGTTCGAACCCACCTGCCTCAGCATATGTGGCTAGCGCCCTAACCACTGAGCTACAGGCACCAAGCCAGAAATTCTTACCTTAATTATCTTCTATTAAAATTATTTGGCAGTTAAATCAGGTCGAGGTCTGATATCACCGGCTCATTAACCAAGAATCTAACTATTCTTCACCGCTCCCCATAGCACCAATTATGGGTAAGATTCCCAAAACTGGGACAACCTAAGACAGGATATGGAGAGGCTGCACAGTGTATTACATTCATAGTACCCAAAGACCGTAAGATTACTCTGCGTTCAGTCAACCTATGACAGGAACCAAACCATTGATGTTTGTATCCCCATGACGGGTAAGACTGAAACTGCAAGAGCAGGCAACCTAAGACAGGGGCTATGTTTATTCGCCATACAAAAAACAAAAGAGGGAATTGTTGGGCCCTGCCATGTGCCTGAGGCCTAGTGCAACTTCCCGAGCCTGACTAGAAGTAGATCCATCAAGCTACTTCCGCGTTGCAATGACTCAGCAAGGCCCGGCCTGAAACTGCCTCTACCTAGATACAGCCAATGTGGTACCATGCCATTGGCCCAACCCTGTCACGCACCTCATCCCCCGCCTTCTTTCCCCTGCCCCTTCCCCACGCTCTATATAAGCGACTGCTTGACGCAATAAAGTTGAGTTCCTGCTTAAAAAAAAAAAAAAAAAAGAAGAAGAAGAAGTGCTTTCTTTGAGGTAGAAGCAAATTTTATTGTTCTTTAAGCACAGGGTCTAACTTTCTAAATTTTCAAAAGCCTAGAAGGCAAAGCACTCTTCTATACCATTTGCCATGCCAATTCTACATATAATTATTAGGGCAACTGTAGTCACACACTTCATATTCATAATTTACTCTTTGATTATGTTATTCTAACATAAATGTACAGGCCTATAAAGACAAGGTTTTCAAACATCCAGAAAACCAAAAAAGCCAAAAATCCAGATCAAATACATCCTTATTCTCAAAAGTTTCATAAGGGGTCAGGCATGAGCTATTTGGGAAGGCTGAGGCAGGAGGATCACTTAGGCCCAGAAGTTTGAGGCTGTAGTGAGCTATTATCATGGCACTGTACTTTTATCACTGGCCTGGGTGATAAAGTGAGACTCTGTCTCCAAAACAAAACAAAATGCAAAAATAAAACTGAATGAGGTAAGTGCAATTTTAACACCATGATTGTCTATGCAGAAAATCCTAGGAAATCTAAAACAAAACAACTACTAGAAATGAGAACTAATTCTGGCTTGGCGCCCATAGCTCAGTGAGTAGGGTGCCGGCCATATACACCAAGGCTGACGGGTTCAATACCGGCCAGGGCCTGCTAAACAACGACAACTGCAACCAAAAAAATAATAATAATAACTGGACATTACAGATGGCGCTTGTAGTCCCAGCTATTTAGGAGGCTGAGGCAAGAGAATCACTTAAGCCCAAGAGTTTGAGGTTGTTGTGAGCTGTGATGCGATGGCACTCTACCAAGGGCAGCAAATTGAGACTCTGCCTCAAAACAACAACAACAACAACAACAACAACAACAAATTCTACTGATATATGAGCACATACAAAAATCAACTGCATTCTATATATTAGTAGCAAATAAATGGAAAACAAAATTTTTAAAATACCATTTATAATAACATCAAAAAACATGTAAAATTAAAATCACAATGAGGTATGTTCTACTGAACCCTGACTAGGACATTTAGCCATTTAAAAAGACAATGTCAAGTGCTGGCAAGGATTTACAGCAACTACAACTCTCATACATTCGTAGTAAGAGGGTGTAAAAGGGTGTAAAAGGGTGCAATCACTCAGGAAAACATTTTGCCAGTTTTCTATAATGTTAAATATTCATTTATCATACAACCAGTAATTCTACTCTTGAGTATTTATCCAATAAAAATGAAACCCTATATCCATATAAAACCTTGTATACACAGATCTTCACAGCTTTATTCATAAAAGCCACAAATCAGAAATAATTGAACTTTCCTCCAACTGGGGAAAAGATAAACAAAGTGATATATCTATACAATGAAATAGTACTTTGCAATAAAAGAAAACAAACTGCTAACACATGCAACAACATGGAGAATTTTCAAGTATGTTATACAGAGTGAAAGAAGCTAGACACAAAAAAGTACTCGCTGTATGATTCCTTTAATACATAATCTAAAATAGGCAAACCCAATCTATAATGCTAGATATCAGTGAGTAGTTGACTGCAATGAAGGAGATGGTGGAGGAGAAGGCTGTCTGCAAAGAGATACAAAGGAACTTTTGAGGAAATCAAAATATGGTGGTTAAAGAGGTGCATCCATTTTCAAAAGGCATCAATCTGTACACTAAAAATCGGTGATTTGCATTGTATATATTATAAGGTTATAATGAAGTCTGACAATTAAGGTCACAAACTTGCCACCCTGCACTTATGCTGGCAGCACCATACAAACAACTTGGTATGGTTTCATAACCTTGGTATATCTGTCTTACAGTTGTGTTCTTGTTCATATGCAGTAGTGTCTTGCTGAATGGTGTTCATTAATGTTGTGTGTTTTTGTGTGCCACTAGGAAAGTGTCAGAGCTTGAATTAGAGCAATGAACAAATGTTCATAAATTTCTTGTTAAATTTAGCAAGAGTAGAGGTGAAATCAGGGACATGTTAGTCCAAATTTATGAGGATAATGTCATATAGACAATGGCAGAATACAAATGGATTAAACCTTTTTCTTAGGGGAGAGAAAGCCTCACTGATGAAGAAAGATCAGGGTGGCAAATAATAAGCTCAACTGACAAAAACATTGTAAAAATTCGAGGAACTGTGCATCAAAATCATCACATGACTGTGAAAAGCATCCTAGACCAAGTAAACACAGAGAACTAAGAAAATCTTAGTTTAAAATCTTGGTCAATAACTCATGGCTCTTGCTTTACGACAATGTACCAGCTCAAACCACTGCTGACTGTAAGCTGTGCTATTCCATTGTATAGATATTTATTTATCTATTCACCAGCTAAAGAAAAGGTGGATTACTTCTAGTTTGGGGCTTTTACAAACACCCTCCCTACTCACCTAATTTGGCCCCCAATGACTTTCTCTTTACCCAACAATAAAGGAAGTACTGAAAGGAAGACATTTTTATGACATTCAGAACATCAAGGGTAATACGACAACAGCTTTGATAGCCATTCCAGTAAAAGAGTTTCCCAATTCCCTTTTATCAAGATTGAGTTGCAAAAGATGAAAAAAACAGAAGAGACACAAAGTGGGTTTCTAATCTCACTTGATCTTGCTAAGTAGCCAATCTTAATCTTTTATACCTACTAAACAGAATGGCAAAACCCATAAGCACACAATTCTCTCATAATACTGAAACCACTTCTATAATTGTCCGATATCTACGGGCCACCTTGAAACATGCAGCACAGCACCTACAACTTGATGATCTGACAACAGAGGAAAGAGCACTGGCTAGCGATCCAGAGACTGAAAACTAAATGTTCTTTAACAACAAATGTACCTGTCTTGTATTCCTAGCTCAAGGCTTTCATGCTAAACTGTTAAGAAGTGTTTTGTTTGCTGAGGGCTCAGAGGATTTAAAAGAAGGGATTAGTCCTGATTTTGCTATTGAGAGAACTCTGGACAAAGTCTGACAGCAACCCCTGGCCTTGGAAAGGGGTTTCAAATGAGGCTATAGAAGAAACCAGATCTTCTTCATGAGCTAAAAAGAATGCTGCCTGCTGTTTCAACACAAAGGAAGGAAACCCAGCCTAACAACATATCTCAGCATCATTTGTCTGGTTGACACTATGAGCCAAAAATCACATTCTGCACGAAATCTGGTTACCCCAAACTGGCAAATATATAAAGCGCATCAAATTATATTACAATAGGCCCTGAGGTATTTTCAAATAGTTTGATTTTGTCAGACTTTGGTTTTAAATACTATTATTTGGAATAAATGAACCCAGTGCTCAAGTTGAAAACCTTTCTGCTCCATGGAATTTTTTTTTTTGTTTTTAAGAGGACTAAGAGTCAGTCAATGAGCATTTATGAAAATAACTACTTGGCCAGGCATGGTGGCTCATGCCTATAATCCTAGCACTCTGGGAGGCTGAGGCAGGTGGATTGCCTGAGCTCAGGAGTTCAAGACCAGCCTGAGCAAGAGCAAGACCTCATCTTTACTAAAAAGAGAAAAACAAGCCCGGTGTTGCAGTAGGCACTTATAGTTCCATCTACTCAGCAGGCTGAGGCAAGGGATGTGTTAAGTTGCGTGGAATCTAAGAGAAAGATGATATAATTAGATTATATACTATGGTGTGACAAATACTATGACACAAATATATACGGGAAATAAGGACTTCCCAGAGTAAAACTTCAACTGATTCTCAAAGTAGAACCAGAAGTTATTTCATCCAAAAAGTCAGGGAAAGGTGTTCTATGCAGAGAAATAAAGTATATACAAAGGCATAATGATACGAAACAATGCTACATACAAAGTATAAAACCCCATGACATGTCTAAGGAACTGACATGCATTTGTGTACCTGAAATAAAGGAGGAATGGTAGAAGATGAAATTAGTGAGGGGAAATTGGGATGGAATTCTGAAGGGCATGTGTCTTATGATTAAGGAACTAAAATTTAGTCCAGAATGTTATATAAAATAACCCAGATTTTAAGCAGGAGTGTGATATAATACTTTCGTTTTAGAAAGATAATCAGGAAGCAAAATAGAGAACGGACTGGAGAGATGCTAGACTGGAAGCCAGAGAACTGGGAAGCAGCTGGAATGATTCAGGTTAAAAGGGATAAAGGTCAGCAGGGCATGATGGTTCGTTCATGCCTATTATCCAAGCAGTCTGGGAGGCTAATCCAAGAGGATTGCTTAAAGCCAGGAATTTAAGATCAACCTGAGCAAGAGGTTGATCTCTACAAAAATAGAAAAATTAGCCAAGCCTGGTGGTACACACCTGTAGTCTCAGCAACTGGGGAAGCTGACACAGCAGGATCACTTGATCACATGTATGCTAAGTTGCAGAAAGCTATGATGAGGCTGCTGCACTCCAGCCTGGGCAAGAGTGGAACCAAACTAAAAAAAAAAAAGAACAACTTGATGGCTGGTCGCGGTGGTTCACGCCTATATTCCTAGCAGTCTAGGAGGCTGAAGTGGGTGGATTGCTTGAGCTCATGAGTTGGAGACCAGCCTGAGGAAAAAGCAAGACCCCATCTGTACTAAAAATAGAAAAACTGAGGTAAGAGGATCACTTTAGCCTGAGTTGGAGTTTGCTGTGAGCTGTGATGCTACGGCACTCCTACCCAAGGCAATAGCTTAAGATTCTGTCTCAAAAAAAAAAAAAAAAAAAAAACCTGATGAGGTCCAACTAAAGCAGAGAAAGTATGGAGTGAAGAAGAAAGGATATTTTTAAAAAGGAATCATCCACAGGACATGTGACTTCTAGATAAATGAAAAGGAGAGAATCTAAGATAATTTTGTTTCAACCTTACCAATTGAGTGGTTGGTGCATTAAGCATTGCCAAGATATAAAATACAAATAAATAATCAGGTTTAGGTAGAAAGATAAAAACTGTTTCAGACATGCTGATTAAAATACACTGAGTATTATAGTACTGTAGCACTCAGAAGTTTGAAAGGTGAACATTAAAATCTTGCACAGAAAATACATACTAGGAAATAGGTTGTGGGTTCATCTTTCTTAGAAAGACCTACTTTTAAAAGGGATAAAAAGGTCCCACTGAAGGAAGAAAAATTTTAGTTAGGAGTAGGCAAGGACAAGAGAAGGGATTCTACCTAGATAATAATTTTCTTTGTATAAAATCTGTTATAGTCCCAGTGCAATTCATTTGCAAGTGTTCCCACTCTACCAATTATTCTCCTTCCGGGAAAATTCAACGCTTTTTTTTTTTTTTTTTGCAGTTTTTGGCAAAAAAAAACTGAACCTGCCACCTCTGGCATATGGGGCCAGCGCCCTACTCCTTTGAGCCACAGGCGCCGCGCAAAATCCAACTCTTTTTTTTTTTTGAGACAGAGCCTACCACAACACCTGGCTATTTTTTTTTGTTGTTGCAGTTGTCACTGTTGTTTAGCAGGCCACGGCTGGGTTCGAACCTGCCAGCCTCAGTGTATGTGGCTGGCACCCTAACCACTGAGCAAGGAGCACCGAGTCAAAAATCCAACTCTTTCTGCTTTTCCATATATCCTATTTGATGTAGAAGAGGAAGGGAAC
This sequence comes from Loris lydekkerianus, assembly GCA_963574355.1. Classification (NCBI taxonomy): domain Eukaryota; kingdom Metazoa; phylum Chordata; class Mammalia; order Primates; family Lorisidae; genus Loris; species Loris lydekkerianus. Next base: position 7,656 of record CAUYPK010011106.1, read on the forward strand.
TAAAATGGATTTTGTTTTGCTGTTAGAAGTTTTCAACTATATATTAAAAACTTATTTCATAAGATAAATGATCTATTCTGGATTGCTAAACACAAAGTTATTAGCAATTGACAAAGAAAAGGTATGTTTACAACACACTCAACAGGAATCTGCGGTCACTGGGATGGGGGTACAAAACTTGTGGCCTAAAAAAAATTGTGGCCTTCCTACAAATAAATGCCCTACATATAAAGAAGAAAAAAATTATAAAATGTGTATGATGGGTACATGGGTGATCATTGTATAATTCTTTCAACTATATGTTTGGAAAAATTGCCTAATAAAACATTGGGAAAAAATTTTAAAGGTAGTTAATATTGCCTTAAACTTGAGTCTTCTTTTTTGTCTAGCTCTCTCACCCCCACCATTCATCAAAAACTCCTGCCTATTCCTTTCTCTCCAAGAACACATGCTCTAGAAAACAGAGAATATAAGGAGGGGAGAAAAGAATCTTTTCCCTATCATAAAAGTATAGGAGATTTGCAAAGAACTAGCATAACAAACCAGCTAGTAATAAAAATGTGCACTTTACAGATAAAATTAATAGTTTAAAAACTTAAATTTGGCCGCACCTGTAGCTCAGGGAGCAGGACGCCAGCCACATATACTGAGGCAGGTGGGTTTGAACCCAGCCCCGGCCAAAAACTGCAAAAAAAAAAAAAAAAAAAAAAAAAAAAAAATAGCTGGGCTTTGTGGTAGGTGCCTATTGTCCCAGCTACTTGGGAGGCTGAGGCTAGAGAATTACTTGGGCCCAAGAGTTTGAGATTGCTATGTGCTGGGACGCCACGGCACTCTACCCAGGGCAACAGCTTGACTCTGCCTGAAAAAATAAATAAAATAAAAACTTCAATTTGAAAGAAAATAAAAAAAAAAACAAAACTTAAATTGTAAAACTCTCTGACCTCTGCCTATGACCAAATTTACTAATATACTCTATGATGAGCCACTTTTACAAACTGTAAAACCAGTCTATGAACTAAAGCAAAAGCATAAAACATTTTGGTAAAGAACAATTATTTTTCATTTCCAAAAAACTTAAATTACCAAGATGGTAAAAGTTTGTGCTGACAATCAAGTCTCTTAACAATTGACTTAAAGATCTAACAGTAGATCCCAATACACTGTTTGAACAACTCACTACTAGGAATATTTCTAAGAGAAATCTAATCCATCTGAAAATTTTTTCACCTCCCAATGCAACAAAGAAAGGAGATTAGCCTAACCAGAACACTAAAGAGTATGCATTCTCAATGAAGGAGTTATTACCCCTGGGGTGAGGGTGAGAGGCTCATATTTCAATGATTTCTGTTTTGCCAAAGGGTCATAGTACATAAACATTTCTTCTTTCTAAAGAAATTCTACTTTTTGAGTTCACTTTCTCTATAAACCTGTCCAAAGATGTCAGCCACTAATTTTCCCCTTCTTTAATCACTTATCTGTGTTAAATAAGCTATCACATAATTGTGTAGTATAATTCTAATATTTTATGAGTCTGGTCTACCTGATAAGAGGGTATACTTCTTTAACATGTACGGTGGTTTCTACTCTCAAAATTCAAAAATTGCGTCACTCGAGGTTCTTAAGTTGCTTACAGAAACCAACTCTGGCTGATTTAAGCAAAAGATGTACTATTAGTGGTTGACTCATAGGAACTCTGAAGAACCAGGCTCAGAAAACAAGCAGGAATAGGAAGAGCCCATGCAAGCCAGAGTCACTTCTAAAATCACGCTACAGAATCAGACTGGCAAGGACTCTGCTGGCTTCATCACTGAACAAGTGATGCCACTGTCACCATTATTACCTTAACCAATTTTCCACTGTCCCTTAGTATCAGAAACTGATCAGAAACTGATTGAGATTCAGAGATGAAAAATCTGGCAGGCGAAGCTTAGGTCAAGGTCTCAAACTCTTACTGCTAAGAAATCTGTAAAAGGAAGCCATCTGGTATTTTCAGATTTTGTAGTAAACACTGGACATTTAAAGTCAGGAACTTCTCTAGCAGAAGCTCAGCTAATGGGTAAGAAAAAAAAAGACAAATGCTTATTATATGTATTGCATTATTCCATCTTCCAAGATATTAAAGGCACTTCTATGGAAAATACTACCTTCCAAATGAAAGCACAGTATCTATCCTAGGAGAAAAGAAAAATTGTATTTAATCAAATAACAAGTAGGTCCAAAGAAGTTATAGCAATTATTCACATAGAAAAATTGTGCTGTCTGACCTTTTTTCAGTAACTCAAATCTAAATACTAATTACTATCAAGTCAAAGCAACAGCAATTGTGTACAAACAGAAACACAGGAATAAATAATTCTGTACTAAAATGGAAAAGATTAATTTGATAAAGAAAAAAAACCTCTATTAGCCCTCTTACAATTCCATCCATAATTTTAAAAGATTTGTATGTCAGGCAATGGGGGGATACATATAGAAGCCCAGAGTCTAATTATAGAAAACAGACACATGAAAACAACTGAATGTATTGCAATGAAATGTTACAGATATTAAATGCTGCCACAGGGGAATCAAAGGAAAAATGCCCGGGTGAGGTAGGGTGAACGACGCGAAGTTATAAAAGAATTTCAAAAAAAAGAAAACAACTATGGACTATACTGAGTACTGAAGAAAAGGATTTTTTGGATGAGGTTTTTCTTAAGCATCTTAAATGATAAGATGACTCGTTAGTAGGAAAAAAAAAATTAAGGGGAAGAGGAAGAATAAAATAATCACTTCAATATAAGATAGTCCTGGAGAGGGCGTGGGGCGGTTGGGGCCGGCTGTAGGCTGCGCAGGCATATGTCCAGCCTGATCCTCTCGGACCCCCTGGGAAGGAAGACAAACCTTAAGACACGTCTCCCGCGTGACAGAAGGGGAGGGCGAGGGAGTGCGCCTGCCGCCTCCCCACCTTTAATTTTACTTATTCGAGAAATAAGAAAGCCAAGGGAAATTTGACAAATTATACCGCAGTCATTCTCAGAGCTGAAGGAACCCACCAGGGCTCTTCTGTGCCCAGCGTCGCACAGGTTGGGTTCCTTCAGGCCCATCCCCACTCCAGGAGATTATGCTTATTCTGGATCTGCTCCAGCCCAGGGCCTCCCTTCAAGTCCCAGTCCCGCCTGTCCCCAGGCCAGCAGTTTGGGTCACCAGCGGTGCCCCCTTGGCTGGTCTCTGCAGAGGTCACTGAGCGCAGACTCCCTCGGGGCGAAGTGGGCGGGGCTATCTCTCAAGGCGGAAGAATACTAAAGTTCCAAGATTGACAACTTTTTCAAAAAGAGAATGTCCCCTCTACTTTAGGCTCTTTGGGTTTTTTCTTCTTTTCCAGTAAAAATTGTGCATTAAAAAAATAAATAAATAAAATAGTCCTAGTTGCATTTTATCATTCAAAACGCTGTTTTAAAAAAGGTGAAAATAGGGGGTGGCACTTGTGGCTCAGTGAGTAGGGAGCTGGCCCCATATACTGAGGGTGGCAGGTTCTAACCTGGCCTCGGCCAAACTGCAAAAAAACAATAGCTGGGCATCGTGGCGAGCACCTGTGGTCCCAGCTACTTGGGAGGCTGAGGCAAGAGAATTGCTTAAGCCCAAGAGCTAGAGGTTGCTGTGAGCTCTGATGCCATAGCACTCTACCCTGGGTGACAAAGTAAGACAGACTCTTGTCTCTTAAAAAAAAAAAAAAAGGAGAAAATAAAAGCCTGTATAAATGCATATCAAATACAAATGAAGAGATGCCAGGCAAGTTAGATCAATGAGATTTATTCTCCTAAAAGCAAATCAAAATGTGAGTGTGGTAGACTGCCCCCTCACCTACCCACCCCTCCAAAAAAAGTATCACAAATTCTACCTCTTCTGGAATCCACACATTTGGAATTCTCTCTCCAAGATACGGTATTCTATTTATCTCTTGAATCTGTGCTGGCCATGTGACTTGGCTTTGGCCAGTAAAAGGTGACAGGTAAAAAGTTGTGTCAATTCTCTTCTTGAGCTTCAAGAGGCCTTGAACACATCCTACACTTGCTGCTGGGGAGGAAGATTACCAGCAGCAAGTGAATAACCTTGATATAGCTCGCTGAAGGATAAGAGATCACAGGAGAAGGTGGCTCAGTTGTCACAAGGTAAGCCAAGTTGGGTCTGGATCACCAGAACCAATTACAGTTACGTGTTCCTTAAAGACAGAGGATATATTCTGAGAATGTATCTAGGTCTGTTGTTGTGTGAACATCATAGAGTGTACTTACACAAAACTAGATGGTTACAAACCTAGGTTATGTGGTATAGCCTAATGCTCCCAGGCTACGAAGTACCTGTACAGCATGGCAACTATACGAGTAACACAATGGTACATCTTTGTGTGGCCAAACATATCTAAACCTAGAAAAAGGAAGGCAAAAATACAACATCAAAAATAAAAAATGGCACACCTGTATAGGGTACTTACATAGTCTGCAAGTTGCTCAGGGCAAGACAGTGAGTGGGAAGGGAATGTGAAGGCCTAAGCCATTACTGTACACTACAACAGACTCTATAAACACTGTACATTTTAGCTAACTAAACTTGCAAAAACAATTTTTTTCTTCAGTGGTAAATTAACTTTCTATAACTTTTTTTTTTCTTTTTTGAGATACTCTTACTTTGTTGCCCTCAGTAGAGTGCTTGTGCTTAAGCGATTCTCTTGCTTCAGCCTCCCAAGTAGCTGAGACTACAGGCGCCTGCCACAAAACCCAGCTATTTTTGGACATGTGGTCTCACTCTGGCTGGTCTCAAACCCATGAGCTCAGGCAATCCAGACACCTCGGCCTCCCAAGTGCTGGCTGGGATGACAGGCATGAGCCACCACTCCCGGCCTAACTGTTTTACTTTATAAACTTTTACATTTAAAAAAAATTTTGGAGTGGTGCCCATAGCACAGTGGTTATAGCGCCAACCACATGCACAGAGGGTGGCAGGTTCAAACCTAACCCAGGCTAGCTAAACATCAATGACAACAGCAACAAAAAAATAGCCGGGTGTTGGGGCGGGCACCTGTAGTCCCAGCTACTTGGGAGGCTAAGGCAAGAGAATTGCTTAAGCCCCCCCAAAAAAGAGTTGGAGGTTGCTGTGAGCTGTGATGCTACAGCACTCTACCGAGGGCAGCAGAGTGATACTCTGCCTCAATAAATAAATAAATAAATAAATAAATAAATAAATAAATAAATAAAATTTTATTCTGGTGTGGTGGTTCACACCTGTAATCCTAGTACTCTGAGGTGGATGGATCGCCCAAGATCAAGAGTTCAAGACCACCCTAAGAATGAACAGGCCCCATCTCCAAAAAATAGCCGGGTGTTGTGGCAAGAGCCTGTAGTCCCAGCTACTCAGGAGGTTGAGGTAAGAGGATCAATCACTTGAGCCCAAGCGTTTGAGGTTTTTGAACTATGACACCATGGCTCTCCACCAAGCGTGACAAAATAAGACTATGTCTCAAAAAAAAAAAAAAAAAAGAAGAAAAGAAAAAAAGAAAAAGAAAAAAGAAAGAAAGAAAAACATTTTTGAGGACGGCACCTGTAGGGCACCGGCACCATATACCAAGGGTCCCAGCTGATCTACAACAACAAAAAAATTTTGATTCTTTCCTAATATAACTTAGCTGAAAACAAATTGCACAGCTGTACAAAAATATTTTCTTTCTGTATTTCCTTATCCTATCAACTTTTTCTTTATTTAAAATTTTTGTCATTTTATTGTTTAAACTTTTTTGTCAATAACTAAAACACAAATACACACATTAGCCTAAGCCTATAAAAGGTCAGGATCACTAGCATCACTGTCTTCTACCTCCACATAAATTTTTCAGCTTCATTGAGACCACCATATTATCTACTCTCTGGTCCATTATCATTATTATTATTATTTTTGAGACAGAGTCTCTCTATTTGTTGCCCTTGGTAGAGTGCCGTGACATCACAGCTCACACCAACCTTAAACTCTTGGGCTTAAGCAATTCTCCTGCCTCAGCCTCTCAAGTAGCTGGGACTACAGGTGCCCGCCACATATCCAGCTAGTTTTTGGTTGTAGTTGTTATTGCTGTTTGACAGGCCCTGGGCCGGGTTCGAACCCGCCAGCTCTGGTGTATGTGGCTGGTGACCTAGCTGCTGAGGCACAGGCAACAAGACCAGTATGTAATTTCTAAAGCAGAGAACTGATGAATAAGAATCTTTAGATTTCTTCATCAACATATTTCTGAAAATGTCCAACACTCTTGCAATATTAAAAAACAAAATGGGTGAAAGGTGCTCTGAAGAGAACAAATGCTCAAAATCTCATTAATGGTAGAGTAGTTAAATTATGATATATTCTTATAATGAACTATATTATATTGATTAAAGTGAACATACTACAACTACATGCCATTACATGTATGACCCTCACATGCTCAGAAGTATATAATATACAACCTCCATTTATATAAAAATTAAATACAGTAAAACTAATGAAGGCAGCACAGTGGTTAGTCTTAGGAGGTTTCTGACTCAAAGAGGGCATGAGGGAAGTTTCCAGGAACTAGTGAGATTTCTAGATCTGGGTGCTGGTGACAAGAGCATGTTCAAATTGTGAAACTTCACTGAGCCATAAGCTTATATCTAAGGTAATTTTTTTTTTTTTTTTGGTTTAACAAAAAAAATTTTAAGTATATATTATTCTACATAATTGACAATTACTACTCCCACATATTTATATTATTGTACCCTCAGAATGTCATTACATTTTCAAAAGTACACAAAAATAGAATCGTATATATTCCTGTATTTCAAATGGCATCTCTACTAATCTTTTAGTTTAATATTTCTTAGTCAAATCTACAGTTCCCATTTCCCTAGTCAACCCCTTTCCAGCACAAATATGACCACTTATTAACCAAATACAATTCTGGGGGGAAAAAAATCCCTCAAACAGAAACAAACATGGTTTAAGTCCATATGCATAGGACATCTTCTACAGCAGCAGTTCTCAACCTGTGGGTCACGACCCCTTTGGACTGTATTAAAGGTTCGCGGCATTAGGAAGGTTGAGAAACATTGTCCTACAGCCTTTACTGGACTCAAAAGAACCTTCCTACTTGCTGATTTCCAGAAGTGTGGGGATTAGGTATTCAGGTAGCTCATTTATGTACAATCAAAACTAGACTCTCCTTTTAAAATGAATAAACTGAGGCTGGGCTTGGTTGCTCACACCTATAATCCTAAACGCTCTGGGAGCTGAGGTGGGTGGATTGCCTGAGGTCAGGAGTTGGAGACCAGTCTGAGCAAGAGCAATACCCCTGTCTCTAAAAATAGGCAGGTGTTGTGGCGGACGCCTATAGTCCCAGCTACTTGGGAGGCTGAGGCAAAAGAATCGCATAAGCCCAAGAGCTTAAGGTTGCTGTGAGTGTGACACTACATCACTTTACCAAGGGCAACCAAGTGAGACTCTGTCTCAAAAAATAAATCAAATAAATAAATAAAATGAATAAACTAAAATATAAGAAAATCTAACTAGAATTTGTAGGCAGATGGTTAAGAAAGACTGGAAAAAATAGGATAGTTGTTGGGAGGTCTACAGCAGCACAATTATTTATACCTTTTTATAGTAACTGAAAAACAAAGCATTAGAAAAACTAGCATTCTTTCCTATAGTAGGAATCTCCCAGTAAAAATCCCCAATGGCAAACTGGTGGTGGTGGTAAACACCTATAATCCTAGCTACTCAAGAAGGAGAGGCAAGAGAATCACTTTAATTTAGGAGTCTGAGGCCAGCCTCAGCAAAATAGCAAGACTGTTCTCTTAGGGACAAAAAACACAAAACAACTACAATGGACAAATTCAAAAGAATCAATGGTATTTACACATTTTATTTACATACATTCACACTTAGGCAATATTCTGAGTTTTATTACTATATTACCATTCCAAAGCTTATTATTTCTTCAGTTTTTCTTTTTTATTGCCTCAAACATTAGTCACTAGTACACTATAGGGGAAAGGTGAGATAGCACCAAGCAGACCTGCTAAAACAACCAGTATAGTGCAAAATAATTATCAGCATCTGCAGACAGTTGCATCATATTTCTCTATATTCTTACTCTTATAGGGAAAAACAAACTCATAATGTCACACTTGTGATTTTTACATAGGTTCCAATATTTCTCTCATTCTGTATTAAGACCTTAGACTTGGGCTCGGTGCCTATAGTTCAACGGCTAGGGCACCAGCCACATACACCAGAGCTGGCAGATTTGAATCCAGCTCAGGCCCGCCAAACAATAATGACAACTACAACTAAAAAACAGCCGGGCATTGTGGCGGGCGCCTGTAGTCCCAGCTACTTGGGAGGCTGAGGCCAAGAGTTTAAGGTTGCTGTGAGCTGTGACACCACAGTACTCTACCCAGGGCGACAGCTTGAGACTCTGTCTTAAAAAAACAGACCTTAGACTTGAGTAAATGAAGAGATGTACCTTGTTCTTAGTAAGCTAGTATTATGGTATGATCACACAATATTATTAGTCTCATAAAGGCATAACCCTTTAGATTCAATAAAATATAAATCAATATGATTCCAATCAATGGCTCAATTGGATTTGGGGAGTATAACAAAATACATTCTTTTTTCCAAGATAGGGTCTTGCTGTGTTCCTGCCAGGGCTAGCATGTTGTGGCATTATAATAGTTCACTGCAACATCAAATCCCCGGCTCAAGTGATTCTCCCCCCTCAGCCTCCGGTAGCTGGGATTACAGGTATGCACCACCATGCATGCATGGCTAATTAAAAAAATATATTTTTGCAGAGATAGGGTCTGGCTACATTTTCTAGGCTGTTCTCCAACTCCTGGCTTTCAGTGATCCTCCTGCCTCAGCCTCCCAAAGTGCTAGGATTATAGGTGCGAGACACTGCACCTGGACAAAACTAAAGTTAGTCTAGATCAGCGGTTCTCAACCTGTGGGTTGCAACCCCTTTGTAAGAATGAAAATACATGGCAGCATTAGGAAGGTTGAGAACCACTGGTGTAGACAGAAGTAATGTGAAGATAACTATGCTCTATTAAAACTCAGGTCAGGTGTGGTGACTCACGCCTTAAATTCAAGAGCTCACAGTTTTGACACCAGACTGAGACAGAGGGAGACCTAGTCTCAAAAATAGCTGAGTATTGTAGCAGACACCTATAGTCCCAGCTACTTAGGACGCTGAGGCAAGAGAATCACTTAAGATCAAAAGTTTGAGATTGCTATGAACTGTGATGCCATAGCACTTTACCGAGGGCAACAAAATAAGACCCTTTCTTAAAAAAAAAAAAAAAGGCCTGGGTGCAATGGCTCACGCCTGTAATCCTAGCACTTGCAAGACTGGGTGGGCAGATCACCTGAGTTCACAGGTTTAAGACCAGCCTGAGCCTGAGCGAGACCCCCATCTCTAAAAATAGCCAGGTGCTGTGGCGGGCACCTGTAGTCCCAGCTACTAGGGAGGCTGAGGTAAAAAGAATCACTTGATCCCAAGAGTTTGAGGTTGTTGTGACCTATGAGGCCATGGCACTCAATGGGGACAACAAAGTGAGACTCTGTCTCAATAAATAAATAAATAATAAGCGTAACTCTTACTGGCACTATGTTATAAAGTATTTTAAAAGCATTACATATATTAAATACATTCAGTCCTCACAATAACCCTAAAATATTTAGATATTACAGTATTCATTTCTTAAATGAGAATGAGGTCTAGCGAATTTAAATAACTTGCAATAAAACAACTAGCTGGTAAACGGTAGAGCTCATGTTCAACTAGGCAGTCTGACTTTCAAGTCAAGCTCTTAACTATCATCCTATGCCTCCTCCTAGACATTATAACTTCTCATAGGGCCATAACAGATCATTAAAAATCATGATATAATGATCTAACAAGTGAAACAAACCCAGAAACATATAACAATTAAGAATATGATATGCAGGTTATACCTCCGATAAAGGTCTAATAACCAGAATCCACAGAGAACTCAAATTTATTAGCAAGAAAAGAACACGTGACCCCATTTCAGGGTGGGCAAGGGACTTAAAGAGAAACTTCTCTAAAGAAGACAGACGCAAAA
>CAUYPK010011107.1:0-44328 GCA_963574355.1 Loris lydekkerianus
TTCGGCTCTTTGCCTCTTATCATTATTTTGTATACTGTGGCTCTTTGCCAAGTTTGGATTTTGTTATGCTGCTTCTGAGGAGGGACCTCTGAGGAGCGATCTCCGAGCGCGTAGTCGAACTTGTTCGCCACCCCTGATGTAATGCTTTTCCTATCTTGTATTAAAGTGATCATTCATGAAGTTAAGATTTTGGCATTTGGACTTCCAGGTAAATATTTCTTAAACTAAACTGCATATTTCCTAGCAATTTCTATTTTCTAGAAAATAAAGGACTAATTATTTGAATTGAACCCACAAAGTATTATAGCTTTCAAAGTTGTCATACCTGAAAATCTCTCCCCTTTTTATATTCTTTATTGACTTCTAATTTGTTCTGTTGCAAAGCACAAAAATGTATATAATTGAAATTACTTCTTTGATTAACCTTCCCTGGGAGTCTATTCAAGACACAAGCATGGTTAGTGTTATATTATTTTTTTCTAATATTTTTGTTTTTTCAGATCATAGTGCAATGCTTCTTTGCTCACTAACACTCCTCTTGATTTAGTTGTATATTCATTATTTTGATGGTTGCTTGGAATTTATTTATGTGAGTCTTATCCTAATCTTTAAGTGAAGACATTCAAAGACTGATTATGAAACATGCTAAAAATTCATTTGCATTCAAATTAAAAATCTAATAAGAGAAAATGTACCAGTATTCAACAGGAGAGACTTAGGGAGGTGTATTAAGAGAATTTTATTATCAACAACGAGTGTCTAACCGTGGAAGAACTGTAACATTCTGCATTCTCCTATAAAATTCTAAAAGAATTTGGAACATTTCTAAAAGGCAAAAATTTGAACATTTCTAAAAGGATTATCCTATAACAAACTTGTACTAAACCCAAGCATATGTTCATAGAAAATTACATTTTTGGTTTTCTTAAAGGCTTAGTGCAAAATGAAGATGACAGATATAAATAATTCATTAGGGAAAATAAACATCAATAGTAGGTGAAACTCCTAAATTTTAAATAAAGCATTTTAAGAATGTAATTAAGATGCTAAGCAATTCTGATAGGACAATTTGATGACCAGGGAACAAGTTGGAGGTGGTGGAGAGTGAACCTGAAGGATCCATCAGGAGATCTCCAACCCAGGTAATGACTTAGACACCCTCTATTTAAGTATGTAAATTTGACAAGTGTTTAAATGACCCAGTATCCCTAATTAAGGTAGCGGAAGTAAATTTTGAAATGTGGAGATTGACTTCATTACTTCTTGGTTAAATTCCTGAGGTATGTCTTTTATAGTCTCTTTTTGGGTTATTGTTTTTAATCATTATTTATTTATTTTTATTAAATCATAGCTGTGTACATGAATCCAATCATGGGGCACCATACACTGGTTTTATATATACCATTTGACATATTTTCATCACTATTTGTTCAACAAATCTTGAAAAACAAGCAAATCACAAGAAGAAAACAGTGGAGATTTTTTTTTTTTCCATCTGTCTGTTTTATTTTGAATCAAATTCTGTCTGCAGTTAGAAAGTTACATGCAGCCAGCTCTCCAAATGCTTGAATTTTGTAAAGTAGATCCACCTTCCTGAGTGCACGTCTGATCTCAGCTGGTGGCTAGCTTTGTTTGTTTCGTCTTTTTGTTCCTTGCGTGAGTGTCTTTAGTTTCTTTCTTTTCTCTTGTTGGCTGCCTGTGCTTCATTTCCATCCCTTTGTCAATGTGATTGCCTGCTGTACCTATCTCTTCCCTCCTCACTATCTTCTGATCAGTCTGTATTTCGGGATTTTGTCAGGGTAGGTCATGAAAGACAAACCAGGTCAATTGCATGCTCCCTTCCTAAAATGCACCACTTGATTAATGAGAGTGAGAGACCAGAAAGCCTTTGGAGTTGGGCCCTTTCTAAATAATGGCACAAGGTCTCTACTGTTGCATCCATGACAACAAAGTGGTAGTTTCTACTTAGTTCTAAGTCTTCTTTTTCCCCAATTCTCCAAGTTGTAGTCAATTATAAAAACACTGAATTTCCCTTTTAAAATCACCTTTTCCTTAATTTAGACAGAGAGAAGATCTTGTGCTTTCAATTCAAGGAGATTTAATTAGTATACTAACCAAGTTACCAGAAATGGGTTGAAATATTTGCCTTGAGTCCTGAAAAAATTATTTAATTTCTTGATATTAGTTTTTATCTTCTGTAAGACAGAGATATTATGGCTAATTAAAAGTTATTTGGGGCTATCAAATGAAATGATATGAAGTGCTTGGTTCAGAGCAAGTGCTCAAGAATGGTAGTAAATGTACACATACAAATTATTCCTCCCTGCCCATTTTCATATGTGGGTGTGAATGCGCGTGTGGTACGTATAGTGGAGTGTCTGTGTGTGTGTAGTAATTATTATGATTTTTCATGGCCCTTTTGGTTATTGAACAATGGCAAACTGCGGGTTCTAAACCTTCATTTGAATAGATTTCTTGGTGATGGCATATCTCGGTTTACACAGATACTGAAATAGGAGATGGGTAGTAGGCTTGTCATCAGTCACAGTTCTCCATACTAGTGCTAATTAGTGTGATTTTTATCAGAATTAGTCTTGTGATGATCAATCTAGCATGTCTGATTTTGTAGATTTTTTAAAGTCAATTATTTCTTCCCTGAAACATGCAAAAATTAATTTTTGAGGACTTTCAATCTTGTGTATGCACCTTGTCTACTTATATGTATTTATAGAAGACATATTATGTGTTTAACTTGGGTTACCAGATACTGAATATTTACTTCAAGCTTGACTGGTAGAACTGTTAAGAAGAAAAGAATCCATGGGCCATCAGCAACTAGATTTGTTTATTGACCCTGTTAACCACGGGTTGGGTTTGTTCAATTTGAGGATTTATGTATGTTTGAAAAGATTCGCCTTCTAGCTTGATGACCAGAGTATTGGAGAATATTACCTGGACTTGTTCCATCTCTTGGTGAAGGGACAGTCTCTCCTAGAATTATGTTGGTTATACCCACATACGCTGTGGGAAAATGGCACAAGGTCTCTACTTCTTGGAGTTGGGCCCCCCTCCTCTACCATATTTCTAAAACTGATTATCAAGCACGATTATGAAATCCAGCTGACCCCAGCAAGTAGAAACAACTGACATTTTAACCTCAAACTGAAAATGTTTAGTTTTACACAGACCAACAGAGAAACATCAATAATTAATTAATCAATACCCTTAAATTGATTATAAGCATTTACTTACAAAATTCAGGTTATATTTAAAGAGAAGTCTGATATGCCAACAAAGCATGAGGTTATAAACTGTGCAAACTTGAAGGAAAGAATGTCTGTGCTGATAATCTTTACCATTCCTGCTATACAGTCTCAATTGTTAGAATTTTGCCTATCCCGAGGCTCAGGGATATCATATTTTCTCTGCCACTTTGTCCAGCCTGTGATGCAATAGAGCACGACTCTGAGCACTCGCTGTTGCCATAGACTGAAATATGTTTTTTCTGGTATTTAATAAAAAATAATACTAAGCATTCAAATAGCAGCATCGTAAGTAACAAGAATTTTAGCAAAAACACTGAAGAGAGTATGCTAACTACATTTATCATTAAGGAATATTCTTTATAGAAAAACTGGGAATATTAAGTCTCCCAGGAATGTTATGTATTGCTGTCTATTGGGAGAGATTACAAAGTCTTGACTTCTTAGGAAAAACAGAAAAGGAAATAGAAGCCTCAAAAAAATGGCTTTTATGTTTTGTATATAGTGATTTACCTTAGAAATCACAAACGCATACATGGACACACACAAAGCTATTTAAATGTTAAGTTTTGTTTGATACATGTCATTTAAAAATTTAGTACAAACTACGTTTTGCTCAAAAATTTGTGTGATTAATGCATTGATTTAACTTCCTAATGTAGACTGCTGCTAGGCAGGTTCTGATATTATTTATTTTTATTAGTTTATAATATGTCAATTTTTCTTGCTTATCTGTCAACTCCCAGAAAAATACATAAATCAAAAATGTAGCAATGTGGACACTAACAAGGCATAATTATTGTTGGGTCTGTCCTCCTTTAAAGAAAAAATACAATTACCTACCAGAAATGCTGCTGGGATTAGGTCAGAATTTGCATAATACTGACTCATATTTTCTTAACAATTTTAATATCAGACAATAGCTTTTGCAAATCCATAATCCCTTATTATTTCCCCACTTTATTTTCTGGGCTCAAATAAAGAGTTCAGTCAAAACAAGATAATTATTAGAATCTAACCCGTGGAAAACTTTAATTACTCAGTGGTGTGTTATTAAGATTAGGTCAGATATTTTATAAATTTTACATATTTAAAGTTACACAGGCAATTAATTTTGCCTAAATGTAATTTTTATTACAGTTAAAGTGTTCATTGTTCTACAGATAAATATGTAATAGAACATACTTCAATCTTTGTGTGAGCTTAAAGAAAAAATTCTATTTCAACATAATCTCAAAACAACAGTTCTAAGATTGGTGTTATTAAGCAGTTAAAGGGCTCACAGTCAAGAGATGATGAAAATTTGGAAAATGTTAACTGCTATAAAATAATAGCTGCTAATGTGGAGGATTATGAAACACCCAGTAGCAGAATAAGTAACAAATAGATCCTTTCTGAAGTCCTCAAGTCTGGGGGGTGGGATCTGGGGTTAAGTAACCGTGATATATTTATAGAGGGCAAGGGATCACCATAAAATAAAGCAGCAAATAGTAAAGAAGTCAATGTAAAAGAGAGGCCAGGGACTTAGGGTATAGAGATCATAAATTTTCATCCATATAAACAGCCTGTGTACCTCAGGAGTTGAGGTTGAGCTATAATTTCAGGTCTGACCTATAGGCCTTCCGTGTTCACAGTGCATGCACGATCAAGATGCCATCTAAGGAGGTGCAAAAAAGGAAAGAAAGAAGAAAAAAATGTTTCAAATCTGTGTGATTTACTCATTTAATCATCCTCAAATCCATCCCAAACACAACAGCACAGTAGTTGAGAAGATTTTATTGTCTCACTAAATTACATTTAATTCTTACCATAGCATATCCCATAAACAAGAAGAGTGAATGATTGTCCCTACCACCATGTTCATGCAAAGGCAACCTGTGAAATTTTTATGCATGGCTTCTCAGAAGGTTATTTTTTCTGTCTTTATGTTGAGATTCCCACATTTACATGTTTTAATTTTAAATATGTATTTTAAAACCTACTTAAAACTTAGTGGATTAAAAACAACTTAGTCATAAAATAAGCTTGTTTAATGGTTTGACAGAAGCAATAAAAAGACAAGCAAATCAACACGAAAGAACTATTAAGTATTTAGCTTTTGGGAATTACCCTGAAATGGAATACTGAGTAGTTTTAAAAAGAATAAGTATGCTGCGTGAAGACCTTGATTTTGTATTCAGGGACATTGATTTTAATATATGTAGGCACTAAAATAAGCTTTCTGCTCTAAATTGCTGCTTAGTGAGCAAATTATATTATTGTGTTTGCATGTATGTGTGTGCAATATATATATGCTCAGATGCATACGTAATATCTCTTTCTCCCTCTCTCTGTGTGTATACACACACACACACACATATATATACACACATTCAGTTGTATATACACACACAAACGCACACAAACACATGCACACACGGAGTCAACAGTGTGTTGTAGGAACATGGAATGTACTGGACAAACACACGCACAATTACTAGCAGCTAGAACAGGCAATGGTTAACATAAAAGTACTCTAAGTAAAGGACCTATGAGTAGTGCTTATTTTAATTGTGACTCATTCACTCAGTATTTTTTAAATAAGATCTCAGCAGGTGTCCTTCCAAAATATTCATTTCAGTATTCAGTTATGAATTTTAAAAAACAGAATTTTGTTCTAAATAGTTCAAGGGATCACCAGTATTCTCATCTCAACACACACACACACACACAAAATGCGAGAATTCGTTTACCTCCTTCTGTCACTGTAAGAAATGAAATGCATCGGGCAAGGCTGAGATAGTCTTCTAAAGAACCAAATCTGTTGAAGAGCCCTCACTGTCTGCCTTCGTTGGCGGTGAAAGGCAGAGCCGCTTTCTTCGGCCACTAGGTTGCAGTGTTGTACAGAAAACCACAACCTTTGAGATTCTGTGCTGCATAAGAATAGCTGCTCACTGGGAAGAACCCTGCAAATACCGTTACACTATTTTCACTAGCAACAGAAAAAAAGAAGATTAAAATAGGAAGAATGACATTTGAACACATTTTCCTCTTCCTCAAAGCCAGAGGAACTGTATCAGGTTGTGTGTAGCATTTCCTTGAAGGGAGGCAGAAGACACTATATTTTATTTTTGAAAGAAGGAGAGGATGTGAATGGGGAAGTTAGGAAAGAAATGTTGGTCAACATTCTTCTAACTAAGATATTAAGGCCTCCTTAAATATTTCTGTAGAAGTGGACCCTTTTAGGAAGTGGCAAAGCAAAATTTCTCATAATTTTTCCTCTGTAACCAGGTATTGTTTAAATGGAACGATGCTATGAAGGTGAAGTACAAATTTTCCTATTGGTGTCATGTTGAGATGTTTGAGTAGGTGATTGGCTATATCATTGATACAGGGCTCCCCCTCTCAGGGCTGGGCAGGGAATCTCCCGTTTTCTAGGCCTAAGTAGGCTCAGCAATCAGTCTCCTCTCTAGGGTCCCATCTCTAGGCTCTTCCTTTGCAAGCTGCATTCTCTGAACACAAAGCCATAAAAGGCAGCCTGACTAGTATCTCACCCTGGCTGCATCACACTCCACTCCTTCGGGAGCAGGAAGTGTGCTTCAGGTAAGACCATAGTCCTCTACATTATGGCAGTTTTAAAAATGACCTCTGCCCTAGTCCTTGGTGCCACATGGTTGTGACATATTCCAGACACACATTCCATCTCCCCCAAACTCTCTGCCCACAGGATAAAAAAGCAGTATAGAAATCCCTTCACATGAAATCCAAACGGGTGGCCCACGCAGGTGCCCCCATCTGCTGCAGGGTTCTGTTTCCCTCTTTCCCTTACCCATCTCTTTTATCGTTCATTAAAATCTAGCCTGTCACTACTCACATGGTCTGCGGGTTCATTCTTTGACTCTGAGACTAAGGAAGGACCGGGCAGAATGAGAAATTCTGGCTAAATCATTATTTATTTCCCCCCATGATATCACCATCTGTTGATCTTCTTATATAGTATATGAAAGAAAGAATGAATGAATGAATGAATGAACATGGAGAAGCAGAGTCCCCTAACCCTAGTTCATATTACCCAAACCTTGTTAGGAGGACGTTTGTAGCATTGCCCCTGTATCTGCTAGCATACTTCTCTGTCTACATGGGGGCTGCACTTTATCAAGGAAATTACTTACAGGCAATCTAGTAGGAGGTGGAAAAAAACCTCCTCCTTTAGTTCTGGTGTAAATCACTGGGAATTTTTGCTTCATGGATTAGCACCTCTTGTATCCCTCATCTCTTCAGGGCAGTAAGCTGAGACAGTCATAATGAAGACCAGAGCTGTTGGCTACCATCATCACAAAACTTTTGAGGCGAGCAGGTCATCAAAAAGACCTGAGTCTGGAACTGGTTATTTCAGTTGGCTTGATATAAGTCTCACATTTGGTAATTGCCCTACTTTAAGGTTTTGAATATTTTACTAATAACTTTCAGCTACCTAGTTAATTTCTTATTCTGTTATGAATGTGACAATGGAAAGCTGGTAATTTTTGGTACAAAGAGAAGGTGGAAAAAAAAAATCCTATGAATTATTGAAATATATATTGCATGTGTCTAACCTGCATATGACATGAATGTTAGAGAAGGAATTATGTTTGTGAAAAATCGCAAGTCTCATTTGTTGGAATAAAGACCTTAAGGAATTTGTGTGTTTGAAATTTTCTTCACAAGGCTTTTTCCCCTAGCCCGATGGCTTTCCATAAAGCTTTACCTATATCTGCTGCAGACACATAAATTATATTCAATTTTTATAATTTCCAGGAAGTGAAATTTTACAGCTTTATTTCACTGTCAGTGTTTCCTTTCATAGTCAAGCTATGGTCTATATAGACTGTAGCTGGTTTGCTTCCTTTCCAACCATGATTCAATAAAACAGAAGTTAAATATTCTCTGTGCACTTAAAAGTTGCTAATATCTTTTTTTTTTTTTTTTTTTTTTTACTTTTTCTCCACTTTAATAGCCAATTCCTTTAGCTTTTCTTTGAGGATGCCATGGTCAAACACTTCAAATATGTAAGATATGATCATCAGAGTAAGAGAAAGATGGTTGCCATTCAGTAAATACTGAGTGGACAAATAATACATGTAGTTAGTAGGTAGCTACTGCCTACTTAGTGAGGCCTTAAAGTATGTATCAGTTGCCCTGGCCAGTATTTTATATGCATCACAGCATATGACTCAAACTGTTAATGGAGTGAAGTAGATGTTACTCACAGTATTAGATGAGGTGTCCCAAAAATCCCCCTAAAGTCATCAGACATAGGGAAAATGGGAAATTGTAGCTAATTATGCCTTATTTACAAAATACTAATTACAAAATTTTACAAAGAGGTGGCCAACACATAGAAAATATTTTGTAATATATTATAAAATTTTATAGTGAATATTTTATAAATAAAGGTAGATCTAGCTATAATTTTCCATTTTCCCTATGTCTGGTGATTTAAGGGGGAATTTTTGAGACACCCTATATATTAAAAAGTGAGACTCAAACAAAGGTTTGATAAGTAGAATCTATGGAGAATTCAAATTAATCAATAACATCAACAAAAAGAACTAACATACCCACATATCACTGGAAAAGAGACATGAATAGAACCTTTTCTGAGCAGAAAGACAAATGGCTAACAAACATGAAAAATTGCTCATTGTCCCTAGTCATTAGAGAAATGCAAATCAAAACCATCCTGGGATATCACCTGACCCCAGTAAGATTAGCCCATTTCACAAAGTCCCAGAGCTGCAGATGCCAGTGTGGAGGTGGAGAGAGAGGAACACTTTCACACTGTTGGTGGGACTGCAAATTAATACAGCCTCTTTGGAAAGAAGTATGGAGAATCCTCAAATTAGACCTCCTATTTGACCCTGAAATCTCATGACTAGGCATCTACCCAAAAGAAAAAATGTCATTGTATCATAAGGACATTTGCACTAGATTTTTTTTTGCAGTTCAATTTACAATCGCCAAAATGTGGAAACAACCTAAATGCCCACCAACTCAGGAATGGATTAACATATTGTGGTACATGCCCATTATGGAATACTATTCAGCCACAAAAAGATGGTGACTTCACATCTTTGGTAATATTTTGAATGTAACTGAAACACATTCTTCTTAGTAAAGTATCACAAGAATGAAAAAGCAATTATCCAATGTACGTGATAGTAATATGAAGCCAGTAGATGATCTGATCATTTTGATTCAAGTGGGGGGTGTGTGCCAGTAAGGCAGGAGCGGGGGGATTGGGATGCTCTCATGGAATGGGCACAAGATGGGGGTGATTGCCACACCTTTTATGAGTGGAACATAACCACAAGAGGGACTCTACTTAACAAAATCAAATATTTTGACCTGCTTGTTTGTACCCTTACATTAACCTGAAATAAATTTAATTTTCAGAAAAGGCCAGCCTGGTGTGATGGCTCATGCCTGTAATTACACACTTGGGAGGCCGAGGTGGGTGTATTGCCTGAGCTCACAGTTTGGAGACCAGTCTGAGTCAGAGCAAGACCTAATCTCTAAAGATAGTCAGGCATTGTGGTGGGTGCCTGCAGTCCCAGCTATTTGGGAGGCTGAGGCAAGAGAATTGCTTGACCCCAAGAGTTTGAGGTTGCTGTGAACTACGATGTTACAGAACTCTAGTAAGGGTGAGAAAGTGACGTTCTGTCTCAAAAAAAAAAAAAAAAAAAAAAAAAAAAGGGTAGCTTAGAGTGCTTTGGGAGTTTTCCAAATTAGTGAAATATAGATGTAGGATTTAAACTCAAATTTGTTGTTTCTGCTCTTGCTATTCTGACAAAATAACATATTTTTTAATTTAAACGTTTCCACGATTCCAATCTTAATTGACCAATAAACATATATTTATTGAGCACTTACTATATACCCACCTCTAGTAAAATTACAAACACTAAAAAACAAATTTTCTAACCTGAGACATGTATGACAGAGTTTGGGAAAATGGTAACATGCACAGACGTAAAATTTCTGAAAGCAATAATAAATTAGGTACTTAATCATATGGTATATGTTGAAGACCTCTTGGAATTCAGAGAAAAGACAATCATTGTTAGACAACAATTTATTATTCCAGATACAAGCCATTCATTAAGCTATTCATTCAGGAAGAATCCATCTGCCAAGTACTGGCAAGGTATTAAAGTAAAAAACATTAAATTCAGATACAAAGTATTCAAAGCAGATAAAATAAATGATTCTGGAGCAGAGCCAAAGAACATAAAAAGAAACATCATACTGAGAAACAGCTCTTAAGGAAGTGGTGATTCTAACCTGGGGCATGAAATAAAGAGTTAGTTTCTTTCCGCTGAGGCCTTTGATGGAAAAGTAGAATGAAGAGTTGAAATTTACCCAATCAGCAATTATGTCAAACTATAAGATTCTTATGTAGGGAAATTCTTTAGAAAAACTCATTGCTGTATGGGATGAATTCACTGAGTTTGAACAAAGAGGAAATAAGATAACCAGTCCTTTAGATTTTTGAAAGCACAAAGTATTTCCTTTATATTTATGAATTCTTACTAATATATTCTAGAATCATATCTGATTATATGGGATCATACCTTTGTAAGACATAATACTATTAATCACCATTATGTCATTAACATGTAATACAGTACCTGTAACCTAATTCACACTCACTAGGCACTTGCGTTATTGAAATTAATTTGAATTTCTCCCTGCCTTATCCATACCTTACTTAAAATTGTCAAAGGAATCCAATATTTCAGTAGTAAATAAATGTTTTTTTGGCCAACGGATATATTTTTCATTTCTATGTCAAGTATGATTTTTCTGTATTACTAATTTGATCTGTGGTTTCTAAACTGAGTAAACTTTTTATTAAAATATGTATTTCCAAAAATACATGTATGATATCTGGAACTGATACTTATATTTACTATTATGTGAATTTTACTAAATTTTAAAATGGAAGGACTACTATTTTATCTGCAATCTAAAATATGAAATACAAAATCTGCTGAAGTCAGTACAAATATGTGAAAATTGTTCATCATTTAGCAGGAACATGAAATCATATCTATTTGTTTCCTTTCTAAAGTGAGAAAGGAATCCAAAAGTCCTTTTGAGGCAGGAGTGAATTAACTGATCCAGTTCCAAAGCAGAGTGGGCATATCCAATAAGCAGAATTCAGAGAAAAAAATGAGTTTTTCTTCATTTAAATTTTTCTAATAATTCCCCCAGATGAACTGGATTGCTGTTATTGATTTGATTGCTTTTGCAAATGCACAATGAAAAATTTAAGAGAAAGATATTTTAAAATAAATATGGGAGTGTGGCTAAATTCTTGATGCTTTTTCTCAAGCCTTGAGGAAATTTTAGACCTCTAGTCATGAAAAAGAATTAAAAAGGAGAAAGATGGTGGTTATACTATGTGTATATATATATGTTGAAGTAGGCCTTAAATAAGCCGTTATTTTTTCAGGTTTTTTTGTGTAGAGCCTTTTTTTTTTTTTTTTTAACATTTATCTTTGTATGGAAAGAAAACTGCTCTTTATAAATCTCCACATATTCTAGCTTCACCAATCAACATCACTAAGCCCATACTTACTTTAACAAATATTTTATTTAATTTTTAATTTCTAATTTAGTGGCAGATTTTATTGGGATATTAGTGCTCATAAGAAACCTAGTCTTAAATACTCAGTGAATAAAATAGTACACCAATAGAAAATTCTTTGTGCTTCTGTACAAAGATCTCACCTGTTCTGTAGTCAGTATGGAGAGTAATAACAATGCCTTTGGCAAATACAATTCACATACGTGTACTTGCCCAGCTGACACACCATGGAACCATGGCAGCTCAAGACACACAATAATTTAGCTCAGTAATGGTGACTGTGTGCTGCTTCATCTCAGTTTAGTCCATATTTAAAGAAAATACATCTAAAAAGGAGAACTTTCCCCAAAAAGCACATTGGTATGGTTAATCTATTGACACTAAATCTTAAATCTGGGTGTGTAAATGAGTGCACACATACACAAACTCATAAAACACACACACTCATAATTATTTGGATCAAAAAATCAAAACTAAATTAGACATTCAGCTGGCCTTTTATGGTCTATTTTAATGTACCACGTAACATATTTATTGCAGCAATTGATGTGCAAGCTGTTCCTTCTTCCTTCAAAATCCTAACCCTGCACCTTTTTGCTCACTTTCCACTCCCACCATCCCTCTCCTCAATTCTTCCCTGAAACTGCCAAGTGTAATTTCCCTTGGCCAAAGCTACTTTATATTTATTGTAATAACTCTTACTTTTTCCTTCAGTCTCTTTTAGTGGGAACAATAAGATGACTGATGGCTAGAAAATTAGCTCAGGGATCTCTCTCTCTCTCTCTTTTTCATATACTCTTCTTCCATTACTTTCCTTGTTAGACTGTGGACAAATTTAATCCATAACTTACCACATACTCATCTTTAGGCTAACACATTTATTTTTCCTTTCCAGACTGGCATATGTGTAGTATGTGACCAGTTTCTCAATAGAATTCAATGGGTGAGAGTCTATGTATAAAGTCCTGTGCACATTATGCATGCAAAATTACTAGTCAAAATTTCAGTTATCTCTTCCCCTATACCACCTCCTTTCTACATACACACACACATATATGTATAAAAGTTTACCTTTCCTGGGATTCTGAGAAAATAAAATCATTTTAACTTCTCTTTTTCTCTCCTTTTTGTGTGTTTCCTGAGCATGGAAATAGTTATGGCATAAACAAATGTGCTCTTTTTTTTATTAAGGAAATAACAACTATAAAAATGATAAATATTAACAATAGGAGTCGAATAATGACAACAGAAAATAGAAATAGAATTTTTAAGCTTGAAATGCCCTGTTGGTCACACACCCAAACCACAGGGCAAAAAATCGTGGCTAAAATGGTAAATAGCATGTTAAAAAATAGTGCTATTTATTTATAATTTCAAATGTTACACTATTATGTGTAATGAGCAATTCAGAGATTACCATGATTTTATTTTGTGCAACTTTGAAATTTTAAAACACAATATGACTTTCTGTTTTCAGTCACATTTTTTGACTGCAGTACTCTCCTCTTCCTGAACTGGTTAAACATATTTTTAATTAAATGTCAAGTTAAAGTAATTCATTTGATAGTTGAATATTGTTAAAATTAAAAATTAAATATTTTTAGAACAAACTAAATCTATATTGTACACAATGTAGTTTAATGAGCATTCTTGCCTAATCTGTCCCTAGTAATAATAATTTGTAAACCAAATTGGGCACCAGGAAGAACCTCTGTAGGTTACACACCCTGTGTGGAAAAGCATTGCCGCTGGGAGACCCCCTTTCGACCACTCCAGCAGTGACGTTCTCCTTGCTCCTTCCTTCTCCAAGAGAAAGCCCAGGCAGATTTTGTCCAGGACGTCCCTCCTGATATCACCAGATCTCTCTTCAGTGAAATTAAACATTTTCTAGGCTAGAAATTGGGTGCGTTTCAGAAGGGGATCTTAATATTTAAATTACTTTTTTTTGATTGCTTTGCTTTTTGCAAAATTATCCCCAATGCTGAAGAAGCTGCTTTGGTAAAGAGAAAGCTCTGAAGCTCTAGATTTGAGCTTGCTGATTGAAAGGTTGAGAGCTCAATCTCACCTAGAAGCAGACTTGATTGGTCCCAGGCAGATTGTTTAAAGTATCGAAATAGTTACCAACACACCAAATTAGAGGATTTATCTGGTAAAGCAGATTTGAGGCTTCTTTAAAGAAAACAAAAACTCTGAAAACAGGGGACTCGCTTCTCCCCAGGTGACAATCAGCTAAAGACAAATGCACTGCTTTTATACAGAACGTTCTCCCTCTAGTAACCAAGGTTCCCACTCCTACCTCCCCCAGCACTGTGCTCTCTTGTTAGCTGCGACTTGTCATTGTCACATCTGCACTTCTGCTAATCCTTACTGGCCCCACACCATTCTTTGTCATCTGCTTGACTTGTGTACGAATTTGAGTTTATTACAGCTAGCCCGGAACTGACATGTTAGGTTCAAGAGGACAGGGATGGATTGCCTAGGATTGCAATAAGGGACAAAGGAAAGCTGCAAGGTTGAACTTGGATTGTTTTATCTCCAGTGTTCCTCCATCTACCACCTCCCTACCTCATCTAAATTCTCATCCAGTCAGTTTTATTCCTTCATCAGATTCTCACATCACATAGAACTTCTGAGTGAGTGAAAGTCAGATTTTAAAATCATGATTTCAAGTAAAAGTTCTTGCTTTCATGTACTTTATATATGTCTTAATGGGGGTTCTGAGCCTTACAGAGGAGATAATGTTCATTATTTTAATTTATGGAATTACCA
Source organism: Loris lydekkerianus (assembly GCA_963574355.1). Taxonomy (NCBI): domain Eukaryota; kingdom Metazoa; phylum Chordata; class Mammalia; order Primates; family Lorisidae; genus Loris; species Loris lydekkerianus. The sequence goes on from CAUYPK010011107.1 coordinate 14,644, forward strand.
CAAGCTTCTTTAGAGTAACTAGGAATCAGCCCTCAAATGTGCATATTAACATACAGTGATATGACGTCCACATAAGATGCATTCTTCCATTCAGTACGGCCTAGCTGGCTTTATTTCAGAGGTCACAAAGTTAAATGTTTGGGACCTGCATTTTCTAGGACCTAACTTACCAGAGTGCACTTTTACTATTTGCTTGCATAACTCTGTCTGTAGAGTAGGGAAGCTCCCTCCAAACTTTCTGCTATGATAAAAATGTTCTACAATCTTCACTAATAAAGTAACTGGTAGCCACTTGTGACGACTGAGCCTTGAAATGTGACTAGTACTCTTAAAAAGCTGCATGTCTACTGGCATATAATTCAAATAACCAGGTATGCCTTCCTGGTGCCTCGTTTGCTTTACAGATTATTACCAGGGACAGATTAGGCAGGAATGCTCATGGTATATCTTCTGCAAGAAATAATGGAATTTATTCAAACAACCAGACACCTGTGGCTCCTGTCACAGCTTCTAGACTATAAGAATGAGATCTGGTCTGTGTAGCTTTCTAACTTTGGTGACTTACTTACACGAGGGACAGCAAATGTACATTGAATAGGTGACTATAATTGACATATAGAGAAGCAGAACTTGTGGTCGTGAAAAATTAATCAATCAAATGAGTGTCAACAAGTTTCTTCACAGGAGAATATTGGAATATGGAATTTTAGGATGGCTTCCAGTAGAAGAACATGACTGAGAGTTAGTTTATAGTGGTAGCTAACTACTAGTGCTTAACGAGTATTCATGAACTCATTTTTTATTCAGAATAAAACTAAGACTGGGCTGAAATGGGACAGGGAAGAGATAGCTCTGTTTATAACTCCTTGGTTTCCAGTAGGTCTACTGTTATAATTACGGAAACAGAAAGAACCTTGGCTGTTTCTCAAATTGTTAATAAACATAGTTTATTCTTAGGAAATCTTTTGGGCTTTGGATTAAAATAAATAATTACACACTGAAATATTATGAAGTACAAAATAATGACACTCACTAAAATGTGAAAGATTTCTTCTTTGCTTGCACTTACGCAGGCAGAGTTTCAGGTTCTGAAATTCCCTTCTAACCTTAAGATCACATGACATTAGTCAGTCTAATACTTGGGATATGAAGATGAATCCTTCAAAAACAAGAAAACTTTTTGAGGACATTTTACTATACAAAACATTCAATGATTCAGCCCCATATAAAGTCAAGTTTCTTATCCAGGGGTCTGAGAATCACAGGAAACAAGTGAAACAACCAAACAAGTGAGTTTGGTTCCAGTAGAGCAAGGCAGTGTTCACTGTGGGTTCACTTGAAAAGGGTAGTTGCTGAATAGATTTACTGTACAATTACTCTCAGAAACAATTCTTCATTTTCCATTTCTGCTAATGTTGGGCCCATTTCTTAGAGCTCTTTGCAGGGAGTCCTATCATTTTTAACTTCATTGAATATCTGAAAAAATATTTTGATCTCATGGCCTTGTATTATATTGGATTTCTCCTATAGCAGACATGTTTGTTTGGGGACAGGAAAGATAATCAGGGTATTTGAAAGCAAGTATTTCTTATTAGTAATGGGTGAAAGGGCTCACTTCTAACTCTTCATTTTTTTAAAAAAAATGTTGATTCAGAAAAAGTGGTAAGAAAAGTAAAGGCTTATTGGATTTTAATGTAATGCAGATATAGCCTGGGGGGCTTAACTATTTTAGAGGACATGGGAAATTTCAATACTTATCTTTGAGGTACCATTTTGGATTCCTTCGTTTACTTTAAAGCATTTCAGGTCTGTTTCTGCTTAAAAAATTTAGGTCAAAATAATTTCACATGAAATTAATTTTCTTTACCCACAGGAGACTCATGTTAGCTTCAGCAGTTAGAAATTAACAGGAACCTGTTTGTCTAGTTTTGTACTCACTCCTGATATAGTTTTGATAAACTTGATATGAAAGTTTGCACATTCAAATTTTGTGTTGTTTTCTGGAAGATTTTTCTAGTTAGTGTTCAAATGTAACTGTTGTGAATGTTTTAGTAGACAGGAACTATTTTTTCAGAAATGAAGCTGCTTGCTGGCCAATTATAATGCTCAACTAGCTACCGTTCTCTCCAATGGACCTCAAATATTGTTTGGTAAGGACTTAGTGATGATTCGGCGTGCTCTGATTTTACTGATATGACAGGAGAAATTAGCCAAGGTGCAATTCAAATGGAGGAAAATTCATTTAGTTCCAAAATGAACCTTGAATTATGTTATTCTTGTAAAGAAAATTTTTATCCTTGTATAAGGCATGGGCCATGCATGCATCAAGTAACAGGAGGCTTTCTGTACCTGCACACATTTGAAGGTTAATTTCAATCCATTTTTGTGGCAGAAATGAGGAAGAATAGGTTTTCACACAGTATAGGGAATCAGAAGCTGATGACTGATAATGACTTTCTCCACTATAAACTTATGTCACCTTCATTTGTATTTCTACATCTGAACCTCTAATTGGAAAGCCCTTCATGCCCTGTGCAGCTGACACACTGCAAACTATTGTTTCTAATGACTAAAGTATTACTTGTGAGCTATCAATGGTTATTGGGAGTTTTTTTGATTACTTCATCCCTTCTTTATTGTTATATAATATGTAAACTCTGAATTTACAAGGGAATAGCCTTGATTAGTGCAGTATCATATTCAATAGCTTAGAATTTTATTATGAGTATTATCTTGGATTGAATGTTTCTATAAAAAGCCTTTAAATCTCATTTTTTTATACATTAAGGAGCTATAATATTGATATTTTGATAGTCAAAATGATTATGATTTTATGATTATGATTATAGCTTTGTGTACACATATGCATTTAATTTAAGGCATTTTCTTTGATATTTTATTTTAAAAGGACCAAGTATCAACAACCTTCATAAATCTTATATGTTTCTGTTAATGGTCTTTTATCCTATGTTTTGAGGATGACTGAAAATAGAATGGAAAGTACAGATAAAACATGTCTCAGGAACAAAATCGTTAAATTCACACATGCTACCTGAAAATTAACACCTTTGCCCACCAATTCAGTGTGTTTCTGAAGCAGTCAGAAAGTGCTATCCTTTAAAAGTATATCCTGTTCTTTCTTCTGCAACTTTAATCTTAATAAACTCTTATAGCCAGCTTGATATACATATACTATACATAATCATTTGGCAACCATTCTTTAGGTTTCATCATGTATAATACTTAAAAAGTCCCACCTTTCAGGTGAAAAGGCTGGATGTCTAAAGAATTTTTGGGCATTGATGACATTTTCGGCTCTTCCATAATGCTCAAAAATGGAAATGCTTTTCATTATTATCCCTTTAAGAAGTAGTTAGCCAGTATTTTTTTTTCAATATCTATTTAGCAAATACTGTCTGAATATCTAAATTTGTAAGAACTCTCTTAGTTTCTTAGTAATAGCAGGAAAAAAAGTTCTCTATACTCATAGAACTTATGTATGTTTTATCTCCTATCATTTCCCTCTGGCTCAGTTGCTCAGTTTGTTGGAGTCTTCAACATTAAATTAAAAACTTAAATAAGTACATTTAAATTTCAAAGGTTCGTTTTGGAAATTTGGATATTTTTGCTGCCTATTTTAAATTCTTTAATAAATATCAGATATGATATAGACATAGCTGTTGAACAATCCTACTTGCATTAAACCATTTTTGAAAGAAGCAGGTCCTTTTTTTTTTTTTTTTTTTTCTGTTTGCAGTAGAATGGCCTTTGCTCTCTGTGATAGATACTCCATTGTTTTCAACTTGAAAATCCTGGTAACATAACAGATAGAATGACCAAATGAGTATTTTCTTTTAAGATCATCTCATAAAACCTTACTTTCCTCAGAACAAGATAATAATTTGCTCTCAGGACAGTTTAAAGATAAAGTGATAGAAGTAGGCAAAAATGTTTGGTATATCACTAAATGAAACTTATTTTTCCTTCTGTGATTTGCCTGGCAGGTTTTGCCTATAGTGACCATTTATTCCTTTGTCCTAGTTTTGCTCTCTGGAGTCAAACAGGAAAAAAAAAAAAAAAAAAGAGATTCCTTTATTCATATATCAATTATTGACATATTTTGAGTCTTCTTATTCTCTGACTAAACTTGCCTAAGTCCTTCTAATTTTCCTTAAGCTCCATAATAAAGTATTTCCTCACGGGACATAGATAGCTTGCATCTCATTGGACTTCATTTTGTTCATGTCAATGCAGTATCAGTCCTACATACGCAGGGTAAAACCAAGTGATCACTTATATCTCATTCTGTCCCTTGGATGTTTGTGAGGGTCACCGTGGAGTAGAGGAACTTTTTTTTTTTTGCACTTTTTGGCTGGGGCTAGGTTTGAACCCACCACCTGTGGTAGATGGGGCTGGTGCCTTTTTTCTTTGAGCCACAGGTGCAGCCCAAGGAGTAGAGGAACTTTTTAAATAAATGTATCAACTCAGTTGGCATGTTTTGTACTTATGATCAACTAACGATCCTTTATTCCTTTTTATATGCATTTCTTCAAAAATGTTTTTTCTCACCCATTACTTGTACAATTAAATTTTTTAAATAAAGAATGTCTTTACATGTCTTGTATTTCGGTTATTTATTAACTTGATCTATTGATTATCTACTATATGCTAATTATACTATCGTCTACACAATCCTCCTAATATAAAAGTTGAAAAGAAAATTAAGACACAGTCATGTGGAACTCACATGCAAATAGAGGGACTAGTAAAAAAAGCTAAAGTCAGTGCAATAGGTGTTCATTCTAAGTTTCAAATTCCCCAGTGACTAACCTGCCTCTGAGAATTGGAGAAGGGTGAGACTAAATGATGAGTAAATGTATAAGGTTGTTAACAAAAAAGCATGGTGGGTGAAGTGGGGTCAGGCAAGGAAGAGGATAGAGCACAGGCAAAGTATGAAGAAGTGTGTTCAGCATAGGTTCATTTTCTATAGTTTCATTTTTATTTTTTAATTATGGAAGATTGAAAAAAATATTAGAATATATTTAGTGAAGGTTAAAAGTATACAAATAACTTTAAAATGATACATCTAACTGTATCTCTGTTTATTTATTTGTCGAGCTATATATATTGTGAGATTAAAAGCAGTCTTCTGAAATTAGGAAATACATACAAACACATATTGGAAAAAGGCTATCAGCGAAGGACATCAAATAATGCTTTAAAGAAAGTATGCATCCTGGTTGACATAGAATTTTAAAAATAAAAAATAAATACTTTTTTTATTAATAAATATTTATTTTACCTTTGATATCAACAAAGGTGTCAAAAGAAATTAAAACCTTTTAGCCTTAATATTTGTATAACCTGCAGTTATACAAAATGCTGTTATCTGAAGTTTACCTAAAAAAAAAAAAAAAATAGTATTGCAGTTCCCATCATAGAATATATGAAAGCCAAAGTAAATTTCTTTGTTGAGAAAGATAGAGGATACTTTAATATTTTTCATCTTTTTAAATATACCTGAAGTCTCCTAATATTGTTCTTTCAACATTTGATTTATATTTGGCTATCTGAATAATATTTGGGAGTTATAGAGTAGTATGATTTTTTCTTTTTAATTACCATGAGTACTAGTTGTACATATTTACAGGATACATGTAATGTTTGATACAGGCATATAGTAAGTATGATTCATCATTGAAGAGCAATTACAAACATAAGTTTTTTTGGGAAAAGCAATAAAAAGTCACCAAATGATAACATTGAAAACCAGTAATATTTTATTTGATATATCATGATAATTGACTCCTTGAAGTGTGCATTGCAAAAGAACTCACAAAATTGTCTACAAAATGTTTTGTTTTCCAAAGCCAAAAGAAACTACAAGTTAAGCTCAAACTGAATTGAAATAGGAATACATACAATTCATTACACAATCAAATCTCACACTGTGTATTTTCACTAAAGATACAGCAGCAAATGCATTTATTTTGTTTTTCAATTTTGACTTACCTGCTTTTGTTTTGGTGTATTGTCGCTGTACACGTTGTTGCATTCAACCTAGTTTAACACTTTAATGTCCATGTTAAACTTCTGACAACATTGTTAAGGGAAAATGAAATAATTTTTACAATTATATGAAGTACTTTCTCATGCTTCATTTAATTATTGAAACTAGAAAATCTTCCAGCTACAAATGGTATTAATTATGTGTTTAAAAAATATCTTGAGCAACGTTTTGTTCTGAAAGACTGATTTGTATTTCATACTAATTCATTTAATATTCATTTTGTATTTAATGGAAAAATTTGAAAAATTAACTGAAACTATATATTCCAAGTCATAGCCATATGTAATAATACAAGTTACCTATAGTTACATATTCCTAAAATAAAGACATTTAGGAATTGAACTTTTTAAAGAAAAAGTAATTTATACTACATCTAAATTGGTTTATGGGTGTGGTACATATGAAGCATATATGTTACCACTTACCCTAAATTTTATTTTAAATTTATTTTTTTAAAGCATCTTTCAGCTAAAAAAAAAAAATGACATAAACTGTATTTTAAAGCTTTGCTTTTCACTGCTCTATTCATACCCAACTTACTAAAACTACAAAAAAAAAAAAAAAAGCTTCTAGGAAGAGGGGAAAAAAGACAATTATTTAACATCTGGAACTTTCAGTGACTTGAAATATTGTCTTATATGTTCAAGTATATTGAGAAACAGGTGGGTCAAGATGGCTAACACAAGCGTCATTTGTAGTTTTCGTATGGTGTTTGATACAAGGTATGCTGTGCTCAATAATTCATTCTGCTGGGTTGGCTGCACCACTTCAGCCCCCCATTACACCGGAGCTTTAGCAAAGCATTGTTCCCGCTACGACCTGTAAGAGGAAATGACTCTGACTCCTTTTCTCAGCTTTCATGTCTCCAGCAGCAATTTTCATCCTGGTGTTTTAAATGTGAGAGTAAACCATTAAAAGAGGTGCACACCAGAGGTTTGGCTTCATAATCTCGTTTTTTTTTTTTTTTCTTTTCCTTCTTTCCTTTATTCTTTATTATTTTTAAAGAGAAAACTAATTTTTAGCATCTAGGCATGAAAGAAACATAAAATGAGAATTTAAAATGATGAAGCCTGAATGGAATTTGTATCATTTCCTTTCTCGCTTGAGCCTTTGTCATTGTCATACAAATGTCATGGAAGTAAGAATAAAACATCTCAGGCATTAGGATTGAATGATAGCTCGTTCATATGACAATGACTGAACTGAGGATAGAACATTTCTCAGAATGTAGCCATTCTCATGGCAAAGATTATGATGACAAGAAGAAATGGTGCAAAATTAACCAATTCTTAGATCTTTATAAAGAAATTTCATGAGTTCCCTCTAATGTGGTACTCTGTATTATAATATATAATAGGTGGCGGGGGGTGGCGGAGGAGAGAAAAAATGCCTTCCTTATGTTCAAATCAAACTTTTCAGTTTGCTTCTTGAGAGGAAAATGCTTGGCTGGCTTGGGAAAGTGTCCATTTCTACCAGTAGATGTCGCCCCAATCAACAGAAATACCCCAGGGGCTGGGAGAGCGGATGTTAGGAAGATCTATACGGCCATAAAGAACACAATGAAAATAAAATAGAAGGCTCATCAGTGATGGATTCTGTGTAAAAGAAAAAAAGTTTGGATTTTAATTTTCTATGGAAAAAGTCTGATATATCCTTGTGAGCCCGGCGGGTGTGTCTGATAGGGTTCCAAGGAGGCAGCTTTGCAGCATAATGCTGTCAGGACCTGTAGTTACTGCTCCCCTTTGGATTTATTGGGCCTGTTGCTCCCTTGGCAAGTAGCTGGCGTTGCTTTCTAAACCTTGCTTGGACTTTGACTCACTCTGTGATCAGAGCTTAAACTGCATATGAAGCAGATTTGCTGGGGAAGTTTGCTTTTCTTATCACTATTGTTTGGGAGCTGTGGACAGCAGTGGGGTGCCAGGGACTGACATTTTTTTGCTTCTTTTTCTTTCTTTCACAGGGTGAGAAGAATTGTTGGTTTTTATTTCTTTTTCTTCTGCCTATCTCAAATATGCTACATTTTTAGTATCATTACAGGTGTAAGTGTGTTTGTACACATGCACATGTTCTAACATTTTGTTACGTTTTGTGATTTTTACAAACCTGAAACACTAAATCAACTTCTTGTGAGGAGCTGCTTCTTGAACTGGAAGCGCCACAAAGCAAGCACATTTGTTTCACCCAAGAGCCTCATACAGCCTCAGATCCATGTCACTTTGTCCTGGATTAAGCTGTGTAGTTTCAGGGAAGTTCCAAAATTAGCAAAGTTTATGAGGTCATAGTCGCCTTCCTCAAGCCAACACTATGTAGGGCCTTTCCATGTGTTTGCAGCTTCCTTAAATCAATCTCTCTCTCTCTCTCTTTGGATAAAATCTAGTGGATCAAAGCAGGAGTAACTTCAAACAATTTGTATGTTTAAATCATCATTTCCACATCTTTTCCGTAAATGCTAGATGGTGGGTGTGTCCATCCCTATGATGAGGACCTAATTAATTAGATTCCAGGGTAAGCTGCCTGAGCCCTGTAGCTAGGGCTCTCTTACTTCTTGCATAGGATAACAATTCCACCTTCTACCCTAACTTACAGGGGATTTTAGCACTGACTGAATTTCAGATAACACGAGGTGATATGTTTAGCTTGTCTTGAAGCTTGTCCTAAGAGTGTGCTGGCTTTTTCCGTGTCCCTTGAAGTGCTGGTAAAGGTGACAGCCTCACAGATCTCTTTTGTTCCAGTCTAAAAAAATCAGTCAGTTTTCCATTAGTCCTCATGGCTCTTTTGAACACCAGGCTTTTATTTCACACTTAAAAGAAAATCTGTCAAGTATTTTGGTCACCAAATATACCTACCTATGTCTGTCAGATGGTGATGATTAGATCCTCTATACTAGACACCCATTTAAAAAATCCAGGGTTCTGGCACTCTAGTTCTGTGCCCTTGGAATAATCATTATTTGAAATACTTATGATATTTTGTATTCTGCTTGGATGGAACTATAAGAAAACGTTGGTTAGCAGAGACGTGTAATGGCACAAATCCTCTATAGGAAAAATAAGGGCTAAGGAAAGGCAAACAAAGCTATTCTATGTTCTCTTACAAAGAGTAGTTAAAAAATATGAAAACATGGATGAATTCATTTTATTCCAGATGTGACAGGATAGAAAAAATTGATAGATATTTTCTCACTAGTATAAAATCTGCTATAAAGTATAAGAAAAAAATATACATTATAAATCTACAAATGGTGCTGTCCCTTTAAATGTTCTAGCCTTTGTAGCTTCGCTTGTCTCCCTGGTTCTTAAGATTGCTGGAGGATCCTCTTTTCTGGAATTCTTTCAATTAGTTTTGGATCTGTCACCTTAAAGTCTCTGAAATTGCTTATTCTAAGAGACTTCAATATTTACTCTGATGACTTTTTTTGATTTTAAACATATAGGAATTCTTAGCAGTTTTGAATTTACTTTGTGTCCATGAGTCCATATAAATCTGGCAATCAAGATTTCTCTCAGTTTAATTTGCTTTCTGTTGAGGATTTAAATGATATTATCCTGAAGCTTTCGCCAACCACTTCCAGTCACTAATCCTTGTCCTTCCTCACTGATGAAAGGCTGTTCTCAGTTCTCTTGGTTCAGTTTAACCCTCATAGTTAATCTCTGACTTCTGGTAAATTGCCATAATGTTTAAAATCTGCAATTGTTACTCTTTTCTTAAAAAGAAAAAATCCTGCTTACAAAGGACAATATGACTAACTTACATCACCTTATTTTTCAATTTAACTAAGAGTGCTAGGAGAAAGGCACTGCCGGTCAGCTCTAGGAATATCTTAACTGTCATCAGATCTAGAATGAATTTCAGTCAGGATTTTTGTCCTTTCATAGCACATAAATTGCACTTTTCCGAGTTAGAAATCGTCTGGCTGTCTCGCTGACACTTGCAGGCTCTTTATGGTTTCTGCTTCTAGGCCGTTTGGTTGGGAAGCTGCCACCCTCCAACAGGAAAGGTATTAAAATATGTTTCAAACCTACAATGTTCTTTCTCGCCTTGTTTTTTGGTTTTGTTTTTTATTTCATTCCAGTTTACTTTAGCCAGAACTCATCAACAGATTATGTCCCTTGCATAACAGAGTCCCTTAAATGTTATATCCAAATGCTATGAAGATGTATGCCTTAACTCATACACAGGTCTGGATGACACCTTCCGCTCAGCCATACACATGTCAATGGCGCACAGATCATTTGTTCCACCTAAAGAAACGTTACAGAAGTTCTTTTTAGTGGGTCTGTTTATTTGGCTTGCTGACTTGCTGTGAGAAAATGGCCAAAATTTTCTAAAATTGAATCCACATAAGACAGAATTCCTTTTGATTGGATCTTATCCCTAGGTCGATCAACACTCTTCCATCATGGTGAAAGCTGCAATTCACTCACAGCCCTGGATCCAAAGGGGAAAACCTTGGCTTTATGTTTGACTCTATTATGTCATTTATTAATTGTGTAAATATAAATATTAAGCTGTCATATTTTTTGGGGGGGGCGGAAATATAGCAGGGATAAAGTAAATATCTAGCCAAGATCTGTAAGTATTGCTTTCGGATTACCTATTTTCATTTATAGTACTGAAATTACTAATGTTAACTGATGAATAAAGCAAGCATGTCATAAGTACAGATATTTTAATACTAATTTCAGAGAAGGAAAACAGTACTTTACTTCTTGAAACATGGCACCTTGAACTTGGCTCCCTCCCTCAGCATCCTGCAGAGAGGAATGAGTTTAGAAACTTCTGGGTGGCAAAGTTCTCACTGAGTCTTATGTAGTTATCTAGGCAACTAAAAAATATAACGTAGAAAGACATTGGAGAATCTCCCACAAAGGAAATCCTGATTTTGGTTGAATCATGGTAAGAATTTTAGGAAGTTCTGTAAGAATATTCAACTGTCAATGCATCAGAAGGTGGTTTATTTTTATATTATATTATAACCATCTTTCCTTATACAACTGTGCAACTGAAATAATTCATGAGGACCAATGAAAAGTCAACAAGGATATATATGACTAACAATTGGGTCTATTTTCAAGCAGAAGCTCACTTTGTTATTAAGAACATGCAATGAAGTTTTCTTCTACAGTTATCTTTTGTGGTGGTGATGATATTTGAAATATACAGATTATTCTTAGAATCAGTTTCTGTATACTGAGGACTATATTCACAGGCAGTGGGTAAATGGCACTCCATTGGCACTCTACTGGGCAATCAGATCCTAAGCATCCCTTGGGTGAATTATATCAGACTCCTAAGGGGATTATATTTTTTGAAAAGTGAAAATTAAAAGTATAGAACAAAAGCAAACTGAAAGATAAGTCTTATAGCCCGTATTTTCTTTTATATTCACTGGATTACTAACTTAGTAATTTACATTTTAAATCTATAACTTCTTGATCCACATTTCACTGCATGGAAGGAAACACAACATACTTGCAAGTATATGTGTAACTGGAAAAAAAAAAAGAAAACAACTCAAAGTTCATTAATAGGGAACTGAACTGGCTAATTATGTTATGCTATGTGCAATAAATGAAATACTATACAGCTATTTAAAAGAGTGTGAGAAAATTTCTTACACACTGACATGGAAAGTCTCCATGGAATATATAATAAAAAGTCAAGGCATAAAAGAGAATGGTTATATGTTATTTTTTGTATCAAAATGTGTGGAAGAAGATTTATAGTGGACAGGCATATCACAAGTCTAATAAAAATGATTATTTTGATGGGAATAGGGAAGGAAGAAGATGGAATGAGAGTAAAACTTACACTGTGAACCCTTTTATATTATATTTTTTCATGCAATACTTTTCAAAAAATTAAGAAAAATAAAATGTACTTATATTTAGTATTTACTATATTCCCTAATATTTACTTATTGAATTTGTTTCACAACTTTCATAAGGTTTTTATGAGTCTCAATATAAACAAGAGAAGCAATTTGTATGGCAGATGGTCCCTATGAAATGCAGCACTTATAATAAACACATAGGCTACATAGGCTACACTACCTCATACGACCTTATGAAAATAATGTATCTCCCTAGACCTCTGTTAAAATGGAATTAGGCATGCTTCACAGAATTAATTTGAAGCTAAAATCATATCATCTAGGTTAAAATGAAGGTAGTTTACTTTTTGTGTTACTATGGTTACTGGAAGAATCAATTAATGAAATATTTATCTGAAGTTTTTATTATTTTTGTGCATCCATATTATTGGAAGTCAGGAGTTTATTCTTGCACTTACCTAAAGACACCCAGGCTTTTCTACTCAATCATACTTGCATAAAAGATAAATGAAAACACCCTACAAATGATGTCCCTAGAAAACTTTAAAGGCAGATATGGAAGCCACTCTTTAATTTCTTTTTGCTATTTGCCTTGTATTAAAGGTAACATAGTACATTATAGGAACAGGTTGGCAACTCTGGTATTTGCAATTTAGGGTAGGGTTTTGCATGACTTGAAGGTAGAGTAGGCCAAATACATTTAGCCTATTTGAACAAGAATGAGAGGAAGGAAGGAAGGAAGGAAGGAAGGGAAGGAAGGGGAGTAATACCTATAGAGAGAAAGTGTGAGAAAGAGAGAGAGAAAGAAGCTATTATTGTTGTTATTACTGGTGAATGGAGCGAGGTTAACAAACAATAGCGATGCTGTACATTGCAGTATTACCATAGTCTCAGACAAGGTTGTGCTGCATGAGTAGCTGGAGACCTGAGCTTCTGGGCTGCTGGAACACAATTTACCTTCCTCCTCCTTTTTCTCTCTGTCCACCTGGAATTTGCCAGTCGTCTCCAGGATTATCTTCTAGCATTCTATCCAAAGACCTTCCTCAAGGGCTCACTGAGCCTCCAACTGGTTGCTAGGTGACTTGGTTGCTGAGGTCCCACCTCTGAGCCTGTCAGTGGACATTGCCCTGACAACAGAGAACTGCATTGCCCACAGATATGCCTCTGGACTGACCAATATGTCCCTATGGCTTCAATTCAGAATTATTCTGAAATGCCTTCCCGGTTCTGGGTAGGATAGGCTGAGTCTTCCATAGAGTGTCAATTTACTGCTTCTTTACTCTTATTTCCCTCATATCCATTGTCATTATCATAAGCCTCCTCAAGAAACCTTCTGAATTAAATCTTTCTCAGAGTCTATTCCCTGGGAATCGAATCTAAGCTAGACATGGTGGTGACTTCACTGATGGTAGTGTTACTGGAATTTCTTCTTCAGTAGATCCTTGGTCTTGGGGACTCTAAGAATGAATCTACCAACCACAGATCAGTGGTAAGACAGGATTTATTTTACAGAAAAGAATACAGAAAAAAAAGCACCAGAGCTCCTGGCAGAGGAAAAACCCAAGTGGGAAAAAATCTCCCCCTGGGTCCTTTGTCTATACCCTTTGGGTATATACAAAGCCCACCCAACAAATGAATGGATACAATCCCTTCCTCCACAGACCTAGTAAACTTACATAAAATTGGCCAGGTCTGGAAAAGGGTGGTTCCCTGTTCAGCCACAGTGCAAGGGGAGGGAGACAGGCTGGGGTGGAGACACCACAGTGCTTCCTGAGGTGGCAACCTGAGGGTTTGCCCTCAGCAGTTGTCTGGCCCCTATGGCCACTGGAGCCTCCTGTGGCCCCCTCTTGCCTACTCTCCAACCTGTGGGCTCCTCTGCCCGCTGCCCCCACATCACCCCAGGGTGGAGACAGCAGGTCCTTCCCTCAGCTTGGCCCGAGGCTGGGCACCACCTTCCCCGTATCAGCAGGATTAGCTGTGCTGGATGTGTTCTGTTTCTCAAGGCATAAACAATATGTGTGTTCCTGTAAAATCAAGGTCCTGCATTATTTCTTGCTCCTAATTCATTCATTCAAGATATCACTTCTGGATTTGGGCTATAATTTTTCAAGCCCAGAAGAGTAATTTTCACAAAAGAAAATTATTCTCTAGTAAGCACCTCAGAGTTTCTAGGCTGGACATAATTAAAAAAAAAAAAAATCATCTTCAAGTGTTGCCTTAAATTTCATTTTAAACTTTAAATCAACATCAACCCTCTTCAAACAAGATTCATCTTGGTGTTTTGTATTCTTTTCAGTTTTATGTCAATATCTGATTAGGTCTTTTAAGGGGAAGATCTGTGTCCAGTATCTGATTTATACATCATTGGAGAGATATAAGTTGTATCTTTATGGCTACTACAAAGTAACTGAAAATGACACTAAGGGATATTTATTTCTTTTTCTGAATCTTAACTAATTAACAGTAATTAATAGAAATAATGCTATGGCTCAAATTCTGCAATATACCAGAATGCTTTTCTAACTCAACCATTCTCTTCTTGATTGCCTTCAATTTTGAAATTCTGGTAGGTAATTAAGCCATTATACCTTAGCAACTCCTAATATACATGTATGAACTTAATTTCTCTTACTCTTTCCATATCTTCTAAAGTAGAAGAATTGAAAAAAATATTTTTGTTATTCTTGCACTCACTAAAGCATCTAGCATAGTCATTAAACTTACAACAATTATTCAATTGTAACACGGCAGGCAGTTCATCTATGAAGAAAAATGCTGAAATCTAAGTGATAAAAATGGTTTTTACACAATAGCATGAAACCATAGGGTCATGGTTAGGGAGAGGAACTTTGAAAACAAAGTTGGGTTCAAATCCAAGAATGGCAGATTCTAGCTGGTGACTTTGCAAAAGTATTTCATACCCCTGAGGTTTAATTTTCTCCTCTTTACATTTAGTATCATAAGAGTAGCTATATTCCGAAGTTATTATAAAGATCAAAGACCTTTAATATAGTTATAATTATTGCTAGTGAATTATTGTTACTATATTAAAACACTACTGGAACAAAATTCTTGAGTAACTATTATAAAGAGAAGAACTTAATATTGTATTTAATGGTGTTAAGAAAACAAGCACCTTTCTAACATCTTTATAATTCTTATTTTTTTTCCTATCTCTAAAAATCTTGGGTTTGTGTATAGAATGAAATATTTTCAGGGAAAGGCTTAACATTACACCATGGAACCTTTTACACCATTTACAGCATGGAAGGTCATGTGAACCTTCCTTCCAGAGCTGCCTATCTTGACTCTATTTTGATGAATGGAATGGAAGTGAAGAGCAAGTTATTTGGTACCCATTTGTTCATGCTAATCTTTACCATCTGCTCTTGCCCGGCTCACCTCCCCGTGACATGTGCCATTATTTATGATGTGCTAGGAGATGCCCTCACAACATCCTGGTTTTCATCTTCTGCATCACTTCTATGAACTCTGATCTAAGATGTTTCATCTTTCAGTCCTCTATAGGTGAGGCTGGAGAAGGAGCTTAAAGAGATCTATTGTTTTGCTTACCTATTATCATGGTAATGTAACAAAAAAATGCCACAAATTTATCAGCTTGAAACATAAAGCTTTTACTATGTCAGTTTCTGAGAATCCACATTTCTGGACTTGACTCAGTTGGCTGCATCTGGCTAACAGCCTCTAAATGGTCTGCAGTCAGGCTGTCAGTCTCATCTGAAACAGAAGTGTGGTGTGAAGGTGTGACGGGGAGAAGTCCACCTCCAAACTGACGCAGGTGGCTGCTGTAAGGGTTCGGCGCCCCTTGGGTTGTTGCAAGGGGTCCTTGGTGAATGTTGGCTGCAGCCCTCCCTCAGTTCCTTGCCCTGTGGGTTTTTCGATAGAGCATCTCACGATGTGGTGAGAGTCCTGTTCATTAACTCTCTCCCACATTCTATTTACTTGAAACAAATTACTAAAGTCTAACCTTCACTCAAGTGAGGGGCTCCCAGGAGGGCCTGGATCCCAGGAGGCAGGCGTCGCTTGAGTCGACTCTGAGACTGCCTAGCACACCATCATTACTGAGGAGTGCACCTTTGACTATGCTGCACCGATGGTAAAACTTACAACTATTTCCTAAGGCTTCCCCAGCTCTGTGAATTTGGCACAAATTTTAGCATTATAAATGTTGTCTGGAGCAAAGTGACTCATGATGTAGAGGAGAAAGAAAAGGGCTTATCTATTTTTAATCCTGAATACATCATGGACTTGCTGTTGACCTTAGCACAAACAGTTACTAAATATTTGTTTCTTTCTCATTTATAAGATGAAGGAATAAGTTTAGCTCTCAAATAATGTGGATAAGAGTAACATTTTTTAAAAAACAGACTTCATGGTAGAGTTTTGAAATCACCTGTGTATTCTTAATACCAACACTTTTTAAACAACAAAAAAATACTGAAGTCACTTTTGTACTTAGGGTTCACTGTTATATTTTAACTTGCTTTATAAAAATTTACAGGCCAGAAATTCTTGATTCCTTTTTCTTGATTTACATGTAACTTTTTTTTTTTTTGACTCTGAAACATGCTCATGAGGCTCTTGTAATCCTTTATTTTTATTGTGATTGATGTAAGGGTGCATACAATTAAGTTACACGGTTGCATTTGTTAGGTAACATCCAAGTTGTAGTTGAGTCCTTCACCCAGGAAGTGTGACACATAATCCTACATTGTACCCCTGAGGTGGAAGCTTATCAAGCCCCTCCCTCCTTCTTAAATTTAGTTGTGTTTTTCTCCTGTGTGAACCTCTAGTAGTTCATGTCATTTTTATAGTAGTTTGAGAAGTATATGCACTTCATTTGTCAATAGTAAGAATTCTACTAGAACAAATGATTCAGTCAGTAAAATTAACCTGAAAAGAGCATCAACTTTTTAAGCAGATTACTTCATACCCTGCCACTCCATTTTCTTGACTTAAATATGAATCTTGTAGACATTTGATGACAGCTATGTCAACTTGGAAATGCAATACCAACATTTCTTGAAATGAAATTAGACCCTTCAAGTCATATTTTGGCATTATAAATTAAAAATCAGATCACACTTCAACAGGCTTCTTTAATTAGGAAACATCTCTAACAAAAGACCTCACATCCCAATGAACATTGAACTATTATGCTAATTGGAATGGCCACTGTGTAAGTCCTGGGTGGATCTGAAGAAAGCAGTCGTTTTTCTGGCCTGAATTACCAACCACACTCATTTTGCTAAATTGCATTTTCTTTAGGAGAGCCGCCTGATAGACTGCAGTGTTAAGAATTCCATTTAAAAACCCCTCTTTTCACTATTCCTTCATATTAAATGATCAAAAAACCTTAACCACAGTCTATTTTTAAATAACATAGTTCCATAAACAGATTGAAATACTTGAATAACCACCTCAGGGTAATTAGGTTTTTCGGAATGACCACCCTGTTCCTTCTAATTTTCCCAGGTTGAAATCTGAAGTTATGCAAGTGGTAAAATGATGTTTTGAGAAATATGTAATTTTATAGCTGGTTTGGATAATTTAATTTAAAAATTGACAGGGTTGATATATATGCTATGGGACAACAGGCTTGACTCCCAGCAGTGCTATCACAGAGTGAGCGGTGTGGCTGCCCCTTCTTACTCTTCCTTCTCTCTTTCCTGGGCTTTTGAGGTGTCTGGGATTCTGAAGGACCTGCCCTATTAATGTGTCCAGGGGGAGCCAGGGCTGATAATCAACAGTAAATTATTTTTAAAAGCTCATCGAAACACATTTGTACGTATTGGTGAATCTATTTCAGATATATGTCTGTTAGTGTATGTGTGTGACAACATTTGTAAATATCATACGCAACCAGAGAGAAATTTTATCTGGGTTCAGAAATTTTCAGACTTTTCTTTTTCTTACATAATTAAGCTTTGTATGTATCATTTCGAATTCTTCCAGCGTTCTTTCTTTTTTTTTTCTTTTGCAGTTTTTGGCCGGGGCTGGGTTTGAACCCGCCATCTCTGGCGTATGGGGCCGGTGCCCTACTCCTTTGAGCCACAGGCACTGCGCTTGAAATGGATTTCTTACACTGTTATATCCTGGAGCCACAGGCGCTGCCCTATTTGATTTAATTTTAGTCCACATTCTAATGCATACTTTTTGTTTATTGTTATTTCTCCATTTTTTTTCAACAGCACACATCAATTAGAATCTATTTCATTTATATCTGCAATTTTTAGCAGAAATATACAGCATATAGAGTTTGTATGTCTTTAATTTGCACTTCCCTAACTTTGTGTTTATCCATGTTCTCCTAATTATTTTTTTATTTTTTATTTGAGACACAGTCTCACTGTGTTGCCCTTGGTAGAGTGTTGTGGTATCATAGCTCACAGCAACCTCTGACTTTTGGACTGAAATGATTCTCTTGCCTCATTCTCCCAAGTAGCTGGGAGGTGTCCACCACAGTGCCCAGCTATTTTTAGAGACAAGGTCTCCCTCTTTGTCAGGCTGGTCTCAAACCTGTGAGCTCAGGCAATCCACCCACCTCGGCCTCCCAAGTGCTAGGATTACAGGTGTGAGCCACCTCGCCTGGCCCTTTAATTATTTTCATGTGACATCAATTCATGTTCTTGTCACCATCCATTCTACCATCTTTTCTTCTTTGTAATAGGTCCGTATCTTGCCACAAATAATTAGAAGTTCTAAAGCAAATTCTTCTTTCAATTATTTGGTTTTTGTTTTGTTTTGAATTTTTCCTTGGTTGTTTTATTTATTACTTTCCGTATTATAAACTAAAAACTTGAATTACAAAGATCTTGGATGATAGGTTCTCTTTTATCATCTTTTTCTGATTGGATTCTATACAACATCAAAATACACAACACTGTATATACAAAATTTTTAATCAAATTCCTCTATCTTTCCATATTTATTATTATTACTATGCATTTTCTCTTACATAACCTATCTCTTTTGTACAACTTATTATATATTGATTCTTCATATTGCTTTATAATATGTGAATATTTAGAGTTCATTTTTCATATTAATTGCAAATATTCTTGTCTTTTAAAATGGTTTGGGATTTCTTTTAGGGAGGATCAATCTTTAAAAATGAAAGCTGCTAAACACTTCCAAACTGATATTTCTGGGTTTAATAGTTGACTTATTTCTGAAATTTTTCTCTAACCCTTATGTGCTTCACTTATCTGTCCCTCTTTTGAGAAGGAAAAAACAGATAGTTATCAACAAAGACAAATAAAACAGGATAAGTTCCAAAACAAGATTGTTCAGACAACATTAATCAAAATTTGTTTTACCTTAATGCATGGTTTTTTGTTTTTTTTTTTTGTGGTGTGGTATGCACTGTGGAGGTTAAAAATAGATTTGAAGGCTCTGCAAGGAACATCTAGATGGACAGGATGGATCAATGTAATGATTTATACACATACAATGTAGCAATGGAAGCCTATTAAAAACAAAGTAAATCCGTAATAACTATGCTTTATGCAAAATAAAACAATAGTTGTCATAGACTCTCAGATCCAACAATGACTATGTTATAATGACATTTTAAATGTGAGCATTTCTCATTTAATTCAAACCCCCCATCAAAGTGTTTTGTAAGTCAATTTGTTTTATTTTTTGTGTAAGTCCAAGTGGGCTGCCTTCTGCAGGTAAGAATGAGTTCTGTCTAGATAGGGTGTATTTGTGATTTTAGCGCTTTGTTTTCCAATTTGTCACATATGCTCGGTATTATAGCCCTTCACTCTGGGTACAATCTTCCTAGCTTGCTTAGTTTGGAACATCTTTATTTCCACAATCGTTGCTGGCTGATTTTCTTCTTTCCCTAACCCTCCTTTCTAAACTCTTCTTCCCTTTCCCCTCCCCCTCTCCTCCTCTCTTCCTTTCCTTCCTCCTTCCACTATTTCTGCACTAATATCTATGCCAGTGTCATTTACAGACTTATGCAGATGTTGCTGTAGTAAAAAGTTAGCATGCTTATCATTCCTTACCATACCATGTTATTCTGTCCATGCTGAAAATGTTTAGAGGAATGCGATGAGGAATTGGTGATATGTCCTTAAGGTATAATAAAATGCCTGCTCTTTTTTGGTCCATTTACTGTTTATTCAAATACTACAAATATCTTACATAAGAACTATGAAGCTTGGCTCATGCAACATTTCCTTTTCTTTTTTAATTCTTTTAAAGTTCAGAAAATAAGAAAGTTTAGGCTCCATTGCATGGAAATTGCCTTTTCTATAATTCAAAGTATTAAGTTTTAAGATATGTGTGCTCTCATGACAATAAATGCTTTTTCTTTCCTGTACATTAAATTCTGCACCAGTGAAGAAGTCAGTTGTAAGAAAGAGGCATTATGTTAGGTAACTGAGACGTGGACAGGCAAGAAGCTAGCCTGGAATTCTTCAGGAGTCGGTTGAGAGTTGAAAATGTCTTTAGTGTCTTTACTTACTCATCTCTATTCCTCATGAAATACACACATGTGCAAGAATACTTTCCCTTGTCTACAAATTTACCAACACTAAAGGCTATGGGAGTTTATAAAAATTACAATTGATTAAAACTAAATATTCCTTGGTGCTCTCATTGCTTAAGTTCTGGCATGTCTTGGCCAGTCCACGTAAGAATTGTTCTTAAATAAGGGCATCTCAATACTTTCTGAAAACTCCACTAGGTATGACCATTAGGGAAAGTCAGGGACCTTTATCAAGCCACTTAATATTAATTACAATATAACAATATGTTACCAATAAATATTCATCATCTGGGGGGTGCCAGGCCCTGTAGTGCTGGAAGACACAATGATAAGATGCCTGTGGTTTATTATTTTGGAACTGCAACCCTCTGAAAAACATTTCATCACAAACTATAGCAAACATATTGGAGAAGACATTTTAAAGAATACATTACAGGAGAAATAACGAAAGATAATTATCTTGACATCTTCAAGATTAGCGTGGTATAAGAATTTTGTGTGTGTGTGTGTGTGTGTGTACATGTACCATGTCTCTCTTAGCTCAAAATATAGTACTTGCTTATTTAACTTCTGTTTTCAATACAAGAATTAATTAATTTATTTAAGATTTATTTACTTATTTATTTATTTAGAGATAGAGTTCCCTTGGTCACACTGGACTTTAGAGTGCCATGGTGCCATTGTAGCTCATAGCAATCTCAAACTCTTGGGCTGGAGCAATTCTCCTGCCTTAACCTTTTGAGTAGCTGGGATTAAAAGCATCTGCCCTGATGCCTGGCTAGATTCTCTATTTTTAATAGAGACTGGGTATCGCTCTTGATCAGGCTGGTCTCAAATTCCTGAGCTCAAGCAATTCACTCGCCTTGCCCTCCCAGACTGCCAGGATTACAGGCATGAGTCCCTGAGCTGGGCCTCCAGTAAAGAACTTAATAAATACTACCATTAGTAGTATTTGCTCCCTTCATTTCTCTCTGGACACCCCACTCGCCTATCAGTAAGTTTCAGATAATCTTTATATAAGTTTCTTAGTTTGTCTTTTTCTCCTTTTCCTCTATATAAAGAAAGATGGATTCTTAGCCTGATATGCCTAACATCTTTAGGAAAGCCATGAGGTAAAATTCCAAAGAAGCTGAATAAATACATGGTATAAGAGAAATTCTGAACTCTGTTGAAAAAACATATAAGTACCAAAGAAAACGAGACCATGTGTTTCATATTAAAATAAAATTCCATACACAATAAGGATTGAAAAACTGAGGTTAGGATTTAGAATTTAACAAGATCATGTTATTTTTCAAAATGTTAACACTACATAAATATGTAGTGCATTTATGAAATTGTACTAATTTGAGGCTTCTTACAGACTTATATTTTGTAGTATATTGTCTTTAAAAGAGAATAGAATTGCTTTACAAATATCTATTCTTCATACTCATGTAGGTTCTTTATTCACATTTCTTTCAATGTTTTGGACGAATGTGTGAGATTCCTACATGATGCCCCATAAATTTATATTTATTTCCCCAGTTCTCCAGTATATGAAGATAACATCATTACTAATGTCCCCTGCGTTTACTGTTGTTATTTTCAAATGTATCTTAAATACCTAATTGTGACCAATTTCCTGGCATATATTTTATATTTATTTTGTAACACGGCTCCTTTCATTTTATTAAAATTAACAACTTCTAATGATTACCTCTCATAAATTAAAAAAAAATGATGCTTTAATTCCCAGCATTGTGCCAGCAAAATGATGACTCTGATGGCCAGATTTCACACATTTCAGAGTTCCAACTCTCTCTCAAAATATCCTGGTGCAGTCACCTTTTACCACCTCCAAAGGGTCTCTTCTTGTTGTATAATATGTGGCAAATTTCATATGAGGCTTTGCGGACTGTCTGTGGCTTCTTCATCTGGGGCTAAAATGTTTGTTGCCTTAGCAATTTGCACTGATTGCTTGAGAAAAGAACGGTTTGTTTTGCAAGGGCTGCTTTTAGTTCAGTGGGTTCTGTACATAGTTAGCTACAATGCTTTTATTTTGTGGTGATGGTCCAGATTGTGTTTTTTGGAAGCATTTATTGCTTTCTTACAAATTACACATATTGCAGAAGGGCCGTTTTTATCCATACATGGAGAAAAGGCACACTCAGTACAGGACCGAGTGCAAAAACCTGATGAAATAGGCTCATGTCACGCTGTCAGACAAAGAAAAACGATGGAGTCGAGAAGGAAAAAAAATGCTCTTAGAGTGCTCATTCCAAGTATTAGGATATTTGCATATTTTAAATGAGTTTTTTTTAAACTTAGTGTTGTTGTTTTGATACTCATAACACCTCCAGGAAGAAAATCAGCTGGTATGATGTTCTGTGATAAGTAAGAATAATTCTAGCAGTAGATCTTTGCATGTTACATGTTCTGTGATATGTAGTGTGTGCCAGGTTATAGCTATAGACATGGTCTTATTTAGGTTTTAATACATCTTGTTGAAAAATTGTTTTCTTCTCGTTTATTGAGAAAGAAACGAAGCCGTTAGAAGTTTACTAATTTGACAAAGTTCATATGCCCAGTAGCAGTCCAGGATATAAACAACACTCGATTCCAAAGCATCTTCCCACTTTACCCTGCTCTATGACATTCCCATCAACAATTACTCCAATACATGTATGTTTCCAATTTGGAAACTTCTTATTTTTATCAATTCTTTATAAGTTATTTTAACTTATATAATTCTAAAAGTGAAATAATACATCTAGATCACAAAAAATAAAGTAGGTTATTTTATTGCCATCCAAAATGTCAAACGTCACAGCATTGACCAGATTGATGTCTGACAAGTGGTAAGATTGCTTCTTTCAGAAAGATAAAAAATAAAAATAAAAGAAGAAAGAACTCTTGAAAAAAGTCATCACTTCATCACTTGTACAACAATTGCCTATTAACTTAAATATATCAGCATTAGCATGTAATCTTGGGTGAAAAAAGACGACATTCCTCGATAAATCTCCATAGAGGCTAACGACCCAGAGTATTTGTTCATCTTCATTGGCAGAGTAACGGCCATGATCCTCTATACCAGTGGTTCTCAACCTTCCTCTTGCTGCGACCCTTTAATACAGTTCCTCATGTTGTGGTGACCCCCAACCATAAAATTATTTTCGTTGCTGCTTCATAACTGTAATTTTGCTACTGTTATAAATCATAATGTAAATATCTGACATGCTGGATGTATTTAGGCAACCCAAAGGGGTCATGACCCACAGGTTGAGAACCTCTGCTGTATACTTCCCTGGCAACTTTTTTATTTTTTTATGTTTGACAAATTGGCTTCCAATTATTTTTTCTATCTATTTCTCTAAGCACATTATGACTATATTGTGAGCAAAGACTGTGGGTTTTGTAGATTCACATTTCTTTTCTTACTGTTAGGCCATAGAAGCATAGTCTTTTGTATACCTAGAGTATGTGCAAAAAAAATGTTCTTTGAGTGAATGGTAATACCTGAAACTGTTTTAGTTCCTCATTGATTACCGGCATTTACCAGTTCTGTTATCAAGAAGGTCTATAACTATTTTAATAGGGGTATTAGAACCTGAAAATTGCTGCAACTTAAAATAGTATCAATATTATGATAATGATAATGACGATGTTGATGAAACTGATATTATCGCCCCCACCCCCATTTAATAAAACTGCTATGAATTCAAACTGATGAATAAAAACAAAACATGAAAAATAGCTGGTTGTAATTACAAAGACAAATAAAAGAGAACCATACATATATTGAGGTGAAAGAATACGCTATTTAACTTCTAAAGATTGGTATGCTTATTTTTTCCATATAATAGCTGAGTGATCCTTGTCATCTACTTCTTTTACTATCATTATCTTTAAAATGGGAAAAATACAAATTCTTACATATGTCTAGTCTAAGGATCAAACTGAATACTCCTTTTAAAAGACCTTTGTAACCTAGAATGTTAAAGATACAAATGATAGCTAATTTGTATTAAGGATACAAAGCTGGAAGCACCCAGGTTCTTTCTTAGTCTGAGTTTAATTAATTTTAATCTCATTAGAGAGATTGAGGTTGCATTCCTAGTATAATGGGGACCGTTTAGCATCACAGATTTTCCAATATATTATCTTTCTCCTTGTCGTTTCTCACTCTGATTTCCTGTTTCTGGATTTGTTGTCTGTGATATTGTTTCAATTTATTCAGTTCAATTTGTTGTCTGTGATACTCTCTTCTTCCCTTTATTTCCAGGTATCTTTGTAAACATCCTCACCTATAACACCACCGCATTGTTTAATCTCATAAAAAAAGAGCAGCACATTTTTTTTTTTTCCTGTAAAACAAACTCATAATGATGATTTGGAGTAGAAATTTAGAATGTGTATTAGGGAGAAACCTAAAATTGAATACCAATCATTAGTCTTAATACAAAAAAAAAAACAAAACACAAAACAGAAAGCAGTAATTGACCCTAACAGACCCTGGAAGTTTTGTTTCATTTTGCTCTTTCCTGGCTGTCTTGGGGAAGAAGTGCTATTTGCTTTAACTGCTCTGATAAACAAGCCATTTTTTGTCAAAACCTATTCAATTAGATTCTACTAAGAAAACATTTACTTTTCAAAATTGACATGCTATCTTGATGTTGTTGCTTTTGGTTTTGCCTAAAAGATAGAAAAATTCTGTCCCCAAATGAAATGTGTCTTTTTTCTAAGTGAACTTGTACAAACTGAAGACAACTTTTAAAGTAATATTTCTTTTTTCTGTCTGTTTTGTTGTTGTTGTTGTTGTTGTTTTTATTAAATCATAGCTGTGTACATTAAAGCGATCATGGAGCACCATAAACTGGTTTTATAGACCGTTTGACACCTTTTCATCACACTGGCATTTTCTTAGTTATTGTGTTAAGACATTTACATTCTACATTAACTAAGCTTCACATATACCCTTGTAAGATACACCGCAGGTGTAATCCCACCAAACACCCTCCCTCCGCCCACCTCCCCCAACCCTCCCCTCCCTTTCCCCTTTCCCCTATTCTTGGGTTATAACTGGGTTATAGCTTTCATGTGAAAGCTCTAAATTAGTTTCATAGTAGGGCTGAGTACATTGGATACTTTTTCTTCCATTCTTGAGATACTTTACTAAGATGAATATGTTCCAGCTCCATCCATGTAACCGTGAAAGAGGTAAAATCTCCATCTTTCTTTAAGGCTGCATAATATTCCATGGTGTACATATACCACAATTTATTAATCCATTCGTGGATCAATGGGCACTGGGGCTTTTTCTATGACTTAGCAATTATGAATTGGGCTGCAATAAACATTCTGGTACAAATATCTTTGTTATGATGTAATTTTTGGTCTTCTGAGTATATGCCTAGTAGAGGAATTATAGGATTGAATGGCAGATCTATTTTCAGATCTCTAAGTGTTCTCCAAACATCTTTCCAAAAGGAATGTATTAATTTGTATTCCCACCAGCAGTGTAGAAGTGTTCCCTTTTCTCCACATCCACGCCAACATCTCTGATCTTGGGATTTTGTGATATAGGCTAATCTTACTGGAGTTAGATAATATCTCAAAGTAGTTTTGATTTGCATTTCTCTTATGATTAAGGATGATGAGAATGTTTTCTTATGTCTGCAGGCCATGCGCCTGTCTTCTTCAGAGAAGTTTCTCTTCAAGTCCCTTGCACAGTCAGCAATGGGATCACTTGTTCTTTTCTTGCTTATACGTTTGAGTTCTCTGTGAATTCTGGTTATTAAACCCGTGTTGGAGACATAACCTGCAAATATCTTGTCCCATTTTGGGGGCTGTCTGCTTGCTGTACTTACTTTGTTCTTGGCTGTGCAGAAGCTTTTTAGTTTGATCAGGTCCTAGTAGTGTATTTTTGAAGCTGCTTCAATTGCCTGGGGCGTCCTCCTCATAAAATACTTACCCAGACCGATTTCTTCAAGAGTTTTCCCTGCACTCTATTCTAGTATTTTTATAGTTTCATGTCTTAAGTTTAAATCTTTAATCCATTGAGAGTCTATCTTAGTTAATTGTGAAAGGTGTGGGTCCAGTTTTAGTCTTCTACAGGTTGCCAGCCAGTTCACCCAGCACCATTTGTTAAATAGGGAATCTTCCCCACTGAATGTTTTTAATTGGCTTGTCAAAGATCAAATAACGGTAGGTAGCTGAATTCATCTCTTGTTTCCCTCTTCTGTTCCATATATCTACCTCTCTGTTTTTGCACCAGTACCATGCTGTTTTGATCACTATCAATTTATAGAATAGTCTGAGGTCCAGTAGCATGATTCCCCCTGCTTTCTTTTTTATTTCTGAGTAATGTCTTGGCTACTTGAGGTTTTTTCTGATTCCATATAAAACGAACTATTATTTTTTCAAGGTCTTTAAAGTATGACAGTGGAGCTTTGTTAGGGATGCATTAAAAATGTATATAGCTTTGGGTAATATGGACATTTTACCAATGTTGATTCTTCCCAGCCATGAGCATGGTATGTTTTTCCATTTGTTAACATTTTCAGCTATTTCTTTTCTTAGGTTTCATAGTTATCTTTATGGAGATATTTCACATCCTTTGTTAGATACACTCCCAAATATTTCATCTTCTTTGGTACTACAGTGAATGGAATAGAGTCCTTAACTGTTTTTTCAGCTTGACTATTGTTGGTATTTATAAAGGCTACCAATTTATAAATGTTGATTTTGTAACCTGAGATGCTGCTGTATTCCTTGATCACTTCTAAGAGTTTTGTGGTGGAATCCCTAGTGTTTTCCAGAGATACAATTCTATCATCTGTGATGAGTAAAATTTTGATCTCTTCTCACCCTATATTTATACCCTTGATCTCCTTTTCTTCCCTAATTGTGGTGGCTAAAACTTCCATTACAATGTTAAAGACCAGTGGAGACAATGAGCAACCTTGTCTGGTTCCTGATCTGAGTGGAAATGATTTCAATTTAACTCCATTCAATACGATATTGGCTGTGGTTTACTGTGGATGGTCTCTATCAGTTTAAGAAATGTCCCTTCTATACCAATTTTCTTATGTGTTCTGATCATGAAGGGATGCTGCATATTATCAAAAGCTTTTTCTGTATCAATTGAGAGAATCATATGGTCTTTGTTTATTAATTTGTTTATGTGCTGAATTATACTTACAGATTTATGGATATTGAACCAGCCTTGAGACCCAGGGATAAAACCAACTTGGTCATGATGTATAATTTGTTTGATGTGTTGCTGGATTCTGTTTGTTAGGATGTTGTTGAATATTTTTGCATCTATATTCATTAGTCATATTGGTCTATAATTTTCTTTTCTTGTTGGGTCTTTTCCTGGTTTGGGGATCAGGGTGATGTTTGCTTCATAGAACATGTTGGGTAGTCTACCTTCTGTTCCTACATTTTGGAACAGGCTGAGTAATATAGGTACTAATTCCTCTTTAAAGGTTTGGTAGAATTCTGATGTGAAGCCATCTGGTCCCGGGCTTTTTTTTTTTAGGGAGGTTTTGTATGGTTGATTCTATTTCAGAACTTGATCTGAGCCTGTTCAACATTTCCACTTAAATCTGGCTAAGTCTTGGAAGGTGACATGGTTCCAAGTATTGTTCAATTTCCTTCAGATTTTCATATTTCTGAGAATAAAGTTTCTTGTAATATTCATTAAGGATTTTTTGAATTTCTGAGGAGTCTCTTGTTATTTCGTCTTTGTCATTTCTGATTTATGAGATTAGAGATTTTACTCTTTTTTTCATGATTAGGGTTGCCAAGGGTTTATCTATTTTATTGACCTTTTCAAAAAACCAACTTTTTGATTTATTGATCTGTTGTATAATTCTTTTCTTTTAAATTTCATTTAATTCTGCTCTAATTTTGGTTATTTCTTTTTTTCGACTGGGTTTGGGGTTGGAATGTTCTTCCTTTTCCAGTTGCTTGAGGTGTCCCATTAAGTTGTTAACTTCCTCTCTGTTCTCCTGAGGAAGGCTTGCAGTGCTATAAATTTCCCTCTTCAGACTGCCTTTATGGTATCCCAGAGGATCTGATAATACGTGTCTTCATTGTCATTTTGTTCCAAAAATTTGGCAATTTCCTCCTTAATCTCATCTCTGACCCAGCTATCATTCAGCAAAAGGTTATTTAACTTCCATGTTTTTGTATAAGTATGCAGATTTCTGTTGTTACTAAGCTCAACTTGTATTCCATGGTGCTTTGAGAAGATGCAAGGAATACTTTCTATTTCTTTAAATTTACTGAGTTTAGACTTGTGACCTAAGATGTGATCGATTTTGGAGTATGTTCCATGGCCTGATGAGAAGTATGTGTAGGCAGTTTTGTTGGGATGAAATGTTCTGTAGATGTCTGCTAAATCCAGACGTTGGATGGTTAGGTTTAAATCTAAAATTTCTTTGCTCAGCTTCTTATTGAAGGATTGATCCAACACTGTCAAATGAGTGTTGAAATCTCCAACTATTATGGGGCTGGAGAAAATTAAGTTGCTCATGTCTGTTAGAGTTTCTCTTATAAATTGAGGTGCATTCTGGTTGGGTGCATAAATATTGGTAATTGAAATCTCATCATATTGAGTATTACCCTTAACAATTATGAAGTGACCATTCTTATCCTTTTTTACTTTTGTTGGTTTAAAGCCTATAGTATCTGCAAATAAAATTGCAACACCTGCTTTTTTCTGATTACCATTTGCCTGAAATATGGATGACCATCCTTTCACCCTGAGTCTATATTTGTCTTTTAAGGTAAGATGTGACTCTTGTATGCAGTAAATACCTGGCCTGAGTTTTTGTATCCAGTCAGCTTACCTGTGCTTCTTTAGTTTATGCAGTTCACATTAATGGAGAATATTGTTAAGTCTGGTAAAATTTTGGGTACTGAGTTTTTCGAAAGTCCAGTGGACATTTTTAGTCCTTTCAGTCCTATAGAATTTGGAGTTTGATCAAAAGTTTCTGAGTGAGATTACTTTTGTGGTAGAGGATTGGGCTGGTCATTATGGAGGATAGGTCTGAGTATATCCTGAAGAGCTGTTCTGGTTATGGCAAATTTCTTCAACTCATGTATGTCATTAAAGTATTTAATTTCGGAGATGGATTAAAGATGGCGGCTGAGTAACAGCTTCCCTGTAACTGGGCTTGGCGAATCTGGGGAGACAAGACTCCAGACATCTCTGGCCGGTGGGACCTGCCTACGATCATCCCTTTGAGGATACAGAGAGCCAGCAAG
>CAUYPK010011109.1:0-20811 GCA_963574355.1 Loris lydekkerianus
GAGAATACTTAGAGACCTAAAAATAGACCTGCCATTCAATCCTATAATTCCTTGACTAGGTTTATACCCAGAAGACCAAAAGTCACAATATAACAAAGACATCTTTACCAGAATGTTTATTGTAGCCCAATTCACAATTGCTAAGTCATGGAAGAAGCCCAAGTGCCCATCGACCCACAAATGGACTAGCAAACTGTGGTACGTGTATACCATGGAATACTATGCAGCCTTAAAGAAAGATGGAGACTTTACCTCTTTTATGTTTACATGAATGGAGCTGGAACATATTCTTCTTAGCAAAGTATCTCAGGAATGGAAGAAAAAGTATCCAATGTACTCAGCCCTACTATGAAGCTAATTTATAGCTTTCACATGAAGGCTATAACCCAACTATAGCACAAGAATATGGGGATAGGGCCAAGGAAGGGGAAGGGAGTGGGAGGTTAGGGTGGAGGGAGGGTAATGGGTAGGGCCACACCTACGATGCATCTTAGAATGGGTATAGGCAAAACTTTAGGCAGAATACAAATGTATACATACAACATCTAAGAAAATGCCATGAAGGCTACGTTGAATAGTTTGATGAGAATATTTCAGATTGTATATGAAACCAGCACATTGTACCCCTTGGTTGCACTAATGTACACAGTTATGATGTAACAATAAAAAAAGTAATTAATTAAAAAAAACCCAACTCCTTGTTTCATTAATTTTCTGAATAAATCTTTTGATTCATTAATCTCTGATTTAATTTTGGATATTTCTTTTCTTCTGCTGGGTTTAGGCTTAGATTGTTCTTCTTTTTCCAATTCCATAAGATGGCTTGTGAATTTGTTGATGTTTTTCGAATGTAGGCATCTAAAGTAATAAATTTTCCTCTCAAAACTGCTTTTGCACTATCTCACAGGTTTTGGTAGCTTGTGTCTTCATTGTTGTTATGCTCAAGGAAGTTAATAATATCCTCTTTTATTTCTTCCTGCACCAACTGTCATTCAAAAGAAGGTTGTTTCATTTCCATGCCTTTGGGTAGGGTTTAATGTTTTTGTTGGAGTTGAGTTCCACTTTTAGTGCCTTGTGGATTGAGAAGATACAAGGTAAAATGTTAATTATTTTGATTCTGTTGAGGTTTGTGTTCTAGGATATGATCAGTTTTCGAGAATGTTCCACGGGGTGATGAGAAGAATGTATATTCTTTATCTTTAGAATGGAGTGTTCTATATACGTGTATCAAGCATAGTTGTTCTAGCATCTCATTTAAGTCTCTCATTTGTTTAATTTCTGTTTAGAGGATCTATCCAGTGGGGGTAAGAGGACTGTTACAGTCCCCTCTTATCATGGCGTTATAAGATATCATATTACTCAGACTGAGTAAGGTCTATTTCAAGAATCTGGGGCACTTAAATTGAGTGCATAAATATTTAGAATTGAAACGTCTTCTTGTTGTATTTTTCCCTTGACAAAAATGAAATAACCATCTTTGTCTTTTTTAAAGATTAGTCGCTTTAAATCTACATGTACCTGAAAATAAGATTGCAACCCCTCTTTTCTTCTGAATTCCATTTGCCTGAAAAATTGACTTCCAACCCTTAACTCTGAGTTGTAATTTGTCTTTTGATGTAAGGTGTGTTTCCTGCAGACAGCAAATTGATGGCTTGTGTTTTTTAATCCAATCAGCCAATGTATGCTTCTTCAGTAGGGAATTCAAGCCATTAACATTTATGGAGATAATTGGTAAGTGTGGTAGTGTTTTATTCATCTTATTTTGTGAAAGTCCATTGCTTAGTTTTGTCTTTTGCATCACTGTGCAAGCTAAGTTCTATCCTTTAATTTCTGGGTATTTACTTTGCTTATGGTCCATTGTGGTCAGTGTGTAGAACCAGTTAAAGTATTTCCTATAGAGCTGGTGTTGTAGAAAATTTCCTAAATGTTTGCTTTATCAGTAAAAGATTTGGTTTCTCCAACAATTTTAAAGCTTAGCTTAGTGAGATATATTATGACACCCACCATCTTCTACTGAGACTGGCCGGGCATTCTTCAGATATCACCTTCCTTAAACCTCATGGGTATTACCTCCTTTGATCTTCACAGAATATCTTCAAGTTAGATTTTTAATAGAATTCTGGGCTGGAAATTGTTCTGTTTAAGCAGATTAAAAGTAGATGACCATTGTCTTCTTGCTCGAAAAGTTTCATTAGGGAAGTCTGCAGTCACCCTGATGGATCTGCCCCTGTAGATCAATTGGCACTTACTCCTGGCAACTTGCAAGATCTTTTCTTTTGCCTTGACTTTAGACAGGTTCATCACAGTGTGTCTTAAAGTAGTTCTATTCGAGTTGAGGAGACCAGGAGTCCGATATCCCTCTGAGAGGAATGTGTCAGAATCTTTTGTGATATTTGGTAAATTTTCATTTATATTATTCTCTAGAATGGCTTCCATTTCTCTGGGGCATTCTTCTTCCCCTTCTGGGATACTTATAACTCATATGTTTGAATGCTTTATAAAGTCCCATAATTCCATCAGTGAACGTTCTGTTTTCTCTCTCTTCTATTCTGCTTCTTTAACTATCTGAGTTATCTCAAGAGCTTTAGCCTCTACCTCTGAGATTCTTTCTTCTGCATGGTCTAATCTATTGTTGATATTTTCTATTGCATCTTTAAGTTCTCTAATTGACTGCTTCAGTTCCTTCAGCTCTGCTATATCCTTTCTATATTCTTCAAATCATTCATCTCTTATTTGATTCTGTTTTTGAATTTCCTTTTGGTTACTTTCCACTTTCTCAGCAATTTCCTTCATTGTTTCTTGGTTATTTTCCTCTTTTTCAGCAATTTCCTTCATTGTTTTCATCATCTGTATTTTAAATTCCCCTTCTATCATTTCTAACATTTCTTTATAGGTGGAATCCTTTGCAGTAGCTACCTCACAGTCCCTAGAAGGGGTTGCTCTGGACTGGTATTTCATGTTATCAGGATTTTTTGCTGATTCTTTCTCATGAGTGTTTTCTTTTATCTGCTTCCTTGCCCCAATTTTCCTTTCACTTCCTCTTGCTCTTTGAGTTACTGTGCCTCTGGTCTAAGATTTTGATGAGTCCTTTTGGTACAGGACCAGAAGGATGAGAAGATTGAAGAACAAGAAGGGAAAATAAATAAATAAATAAATAAAATAAAATAAAATAAAAAAGAAAGAAAAAGAGAGAGGAGAGAGAGAGAGAGAGAGAGAGAGAGAGAGAGAGAGAAAGAAGATGGTGTGAGCAAAAGGAAATACTGACAAAAAGAAGAGAGGCAGAGAAGAAGGGAGACAGGAGCAATATAGGGGGATAGTAGGGTACTTTGACCCAACTTTAAAGACCCCCAACCTCTGGGGGTGCTAGGTTGGGTGGTTCCCTTGAAGTCAGCAGCTCTTTGCTAGCCTGTTCAGACACAGTACCCACATCCAGCAAGTAGACTGGAAAGACAAAAATACTGTAAATCAAACCAAAACAAGCAAACAAAAATACTTACAGGATAAAATTGTGGGAAAAAACAAATAATAGGGGCAGAAACACTAGCAAAGATAAAGTTCTAATTGATAAAGAAGGCAACAATGGAAAATTGTATTTAAACTAGAAAAATGAAGGGAAAAAAAGGAAAAAGAAAAATCTAGAGGAAAAATGTTAAAAATTAAGAAAAAATAGCCAAAAAACAAAACAGTATATATATCTTGCTAAATATTATGTGGGCAACAGGTGATCTTCTGAAGTATGAGATGTTAATCACAATGCTGATACAGCTGTAGGAGAGAGAGAGACTGGAGGCCTCTGTTGATTTCTCAGATCTTGCAGGCTAGAGAATCTAAATGTCTCCTCAGCCCTCTTAAAAGACACTTTAAACTGTCAACCTTGGCTAAGCAGAAGCTCTCTCAGGAAAGCACTTAAAGTTGGGATCTCTCCTGAAGTGGCTGCCTGCTTATCCTGTGCACCAAAACCGGTCTCACTCTACACCCCTCAGGGCCACGGCTGTAATTTGCCAAACACTGAGATCTTCACTCTTTCCCAGCATCTCAGTCCCCACCTTTGGGCTGCTCAGTCACTAGATTACTTGCCCAAGGTCTCCTGGTGGATCCTGGCCCTGCGACCCTGAGGGGAGAGCCCACGGGAAGCTCTCCCACAGCAGCTGTGCAAACAGCTGAACAATATTAGGTCAGCAGCTCAGTGCAAGGGCCCAAAGTCATCCACACTCTTGCCCAAGATCTCCCAAGGCAGTTCAATCAAGTGCCCAAGTCCAAAAATACAAAACAGCCCAAAGGTAAGGCCTTTCCTGCTTGCAGTCTCACTGTTGCTATAGTTAGAGCTGCAGGTGGCCTCTGACCAAACAAACACACCTACCACTTGCCAATTCTCCAGTGCATTCCTCCTCCTCGTGGGGTCCAGAAGTCTCTTGCTGTCTTCTCTGTGTCCCCCAAGGAGTGTTTCTGGGCAGATCCCACCAGCCAGAGATGCCTGGAGTCTACTCTTCCCAATCTCACCATGCCCGGTTGCACAGAATCTGTTACTTGGCCACCATCTTGCTCCCCTCCTAGAATGATCCTAGACATGTCTTTTAAACTAATTGTTAATATATTTTAGGTTGCATCATCTAAAATTACCACTTTTGTAGTAAAAACTTCTCAAATATTGGCAATTTCATAAGGTTTGAAGTAACAAATTTAAGTAGAAGACCTACCAAAATTCCAGCCCCAGTTATATACCCCATTTTTAGGTAAATCTCACTAAACAGTGCACATGTGACAAAGTAAGCTGCTCATCCACATGAGAAAACAAAACTGATTTTTATCAATTTTATTTAGCAAAAACACTGGAGCTACAAATCTTTATAATGATGAAAACAAGATGTAAAAGTCAAACTTATCTTGGATTTCTGTACTAATCCATAAATCTCTGTACCCTAATACAACAAAAGATCTCAGAACTCTGAACAAAAAAAAAAAACAAAAAAAAACACATATCACAACTAGTATGTAGATCCAAAGTAGATAATTTATAATCTGGCCTAAATTCTCCTGAGCTATAATCAGATCACAAAACGTTTATTCCCATCCTCACGAAGCTAAACTTCTGACAATAGGGAATATTCTGCATTCCATCTTTAGGTAGAGATACTTATGCAAATTTACCCTATACCTTAAGGCTCTCTGGGCAAACATTCCTAAGAATACATTAATCACACACTGCTTAAACTAAATTTGATTCTGTTTGGTCTAACTCACTATAAGTTATATAGATAAAGAATGATACCCAAGGAATATGGAAAATGGAGGAAAGCTTATTAAAGAAATGCTTCAAATCATAAGCAATCACATTTACAATACAAAATTGGGTAGATATCCTCATTCAGCTTTTTGCATCCTTACAGAAGACAGTAATTCAAGAAGTAAAACAGGCCGGGCGTGGTGGCTCATGCCTGTAGTCCCAGGACTGTGGGAGGCCGAGGCGGGTGGATTTCTTGAGCTGGGAGGTTTGAGACCAGTATGAGCAGGAGTGAGCCAGAGTGAAACCTGTATCTACCAAAAAAAAAAAAAAAAAAAAAAAGCTGGGTGTTGTGGCAGGTGCCTGTAATCCCAGCTACTTGGGAGGCAAAGAGCAAGAGAATCACTAAAGGAAGAACAGAAAAAAAGAAAAAATAAAAATAAAAACAAAGAACTTCAAACTAAGAAGAGTAAAAGCCAGCTGGCACTGAAAACAAAAATAAAACTTAAAAAAAAGGAAGTAAAATACCTGGATATTGTTCGTTGGCCTAGAAGAATGTATGGTAGCTGTATTCTGACCATCTGCAACTATTAAAAATAAGTTTAATATTGTTGTAAACTGTGGTATGAGCTTAGAAAAGGACATAATATTTAATGTATCCTAGTTCTACCCTGTGGTAAGATGTGTATTTACAGAGCTGCTTAATGTATTTATGATATTTTTTATTAATAAACCAAGAGTATGCATCCTAAAATTATATGCATTCTAACAAGCTCCCATTTCACTACAATTCTAGAAAACATTTTCCTCAGCATTAACAGAGGGGAAGTTATACCCATCTTCAGTTACTCTGATCAACTATTATTGCATTGTCAAGCTTATAAAGATACATTAAGAAATACACAGATCAGAATCAGGACTCTTATTTTCAGGGCCATTCATTTTGCATATCATATATTTTTAAAAGAACAGTGTTGCAGGGTGGCACTTGTGGCTCAGTGGGTAGGGTGCCGGCCCCATATACCAAGGGTGGTGGGTTCGAACCTGGCCCTGGCCAAACTCCAACAGAAAAATAGCCAGGCATTCTGGCCAGTGCCTGTAGTCCTAGCTACTCGGGAGGCTGAGGCAAGAGAATTGCCTAGGCCCAGGAGTTGGAATTGGCTGTGAGCTGTGATACCACAGAACTCTACCTAGGGCAATAAAAAGAGACTCTGATGCAAAAAAAAAAAAAGAAAGAAAAAAAAAGAACAGTGTTGCTGACATGAAAATCTTCTCAACAAATCTCAATATGTAAATGAGGGACTACCCATTTTTATAAAAATCTCAAGTTTTGGTGATTTCTACTATTTGATACTCATTGGTACAGTAGGGCTTTTGTCTCTGTGCTAATAGTAAGAAAGAATGGGGTATTATGTAAACAAGAAAAGATAAAAACCACCACCACAAGAGAAACTTTAGCTGGTCTGTAATATGGCAATCACATCAACAATACTCAAACCAATTCCTTGGTGCTGGCATTTCAATTTTAATAGCCCAGTTTTTAGATATTTACACTGAAGAAGCTATAAGTTTAATGCTGGTTTCTCTTGGCTTACTGGATTTCACAATACTATTACTACCACCCCAAATAAAGGAAGGGGATGAACATTAGGCCTTTGTTTTTAAGGTAACACAGTTTCGAGCGTAAAAAGATAAAGCTGCTCAATAAATTATTCCTAATGAAACTGTACTTAATATGATAGAGGAAATTTAATAATTAAAAATGTATTCTCTAAATCATCTGTAGTAATAAACACTTTAAAATAATTGTCCATTTTAAACTTGCTTATAAGTTCTTTTTTCTTATTTTCGTATAAAGAAACAGGGTGAGTGATAAAAAGTCCATTGCTGGAATTACTTACTATTTATATATTTACTCTGCCATCAAGTGAGGCTATAAGCTTGCAAAAGGCCTTAAAATTTTTTCTTATGTAGGGAGATAGCTAGAGAATCAGAAAACAGTTGTTATTTTTGGTGTTGCTGCAATTGCTAAGGGGAGTCTTCCTCATGAAGTTTTTTCCCAGGCCAATGTCTTCAAGGGTTTTCCCTACACTACACTCTCTTCTAGAATTTTTATTGTTTCGTGTCTTAAAATTCAATCTTTTATCCAACAAGAATCAATTTTTGTCAATTTTGTCAACAAGAGATATAGGACCAGTTTCAGTCTTCTGCATGTGGATAACCAGTGTCCCAGCACCATTTGTTAAATAAGGATTCTTTTCTCCACTGCATGTTTTTGTGAGGGTTATTAAAGGATTCTCTGTTATTCTAAAAGTACCACAGAGTAAACAGACAGCCCTCATGAGGAATGGAAGAAGATTTTTGCATGTTATGAATCTGACAAAGGCCTGATAACTAGAATCTATAGAGTACTCAAATTAAGCAATAAGAGAAATACAAACAACCCTCTCTGTAAGTGGGCAAGAGATTTGAATGGAAACTTCTCCAAGGATAACAGACAAAAAAGACATGAAACAATGCTCATCTTTAATTATCAGAGAAATGTAAACCAAAATCACTCTCAGATATCACTTAACCGCAGCAAGATTAACCCACATCACAAAGTTCCAAAACACCAGATGCTAAAGTGGATGTGGAGAGAAGGGGACACTTCTACACTGCTGGTGGGATTGCAAACTAATACAGCCCTTTTGGAGAGAAGTATGGAGAATCCTCAAAGATCCCAAGTAGACCTTCTATTTGACCCTGCAATACCTATTAAAAGTATTAATAGGTATCTACCCAGAACAAAAATCATTTTACCAGAAAGACATTTGCACTAGAATGTTTATGGTGGGTCAATTCATAGTTGGCAAGTTGTGGAAGCAACCTAAGTGCCCACCAACTCATGAATGGATCAACAAACTGTGGTATATGTATACTATGGAATATTATTCAACCATGAAAAAAGATGGAGACTTTACACCCTTCACATTTACCTGGATAGACCTGAAATACATTCCTCTTAATCAAGTATTGCAAGAATGGAAAAATAAATATCCAATGTATTCCGTGCTAATATGAAATCAACATATAAACAATTACATGTTCCTAAGAACAATAAAACACTATTGTAGTCCAGTTCGGGGGTAGAAGGAAGCAGGAAGGGGAGGGTGAAGGACGTATGGCAGAAGGAGGGAGGGCATGAGGTGGGTGAGGAGTTCTTCTATAAATGGAATTTTACCCTGGAAGTGAGAATAATGTAACCTAAATATTGTACCCTCATATTAATTTGAATAAAGTTAAAAAAAAAAAACTATGAAAAAAAAAGAGAATCAGAAAACATAAATTTTCTAAAGACGGCAGGAGTTCTGTGCATAAGGTTTGAATGAAGAAGCCAAACAATTTTAGTGTGCTCCTGAGCCAGATCTCGTAGCCTAACTTTCCTACAGTGTTTTAAGTATTCACCCAGTGAGGTCCTATCTAAAGGGACAGACTCTCAGTGAAGTCCTATCTAAAGGGACAGACTCTCAGAAGGAACCAGAGATTGTTTAGTCCAACTTTCTATTGGAGTCGTGGATGTTTCCTACAAAACACATGATATGTGGTTCTCCAGCTTTTGTTTGATAACCTTGAAGGTAGGAAACTATGCGAAGGCAGCAGCAAAACCTCAAAGCTAGACAGTTCTTTTGTAAAAATTGTTCTTACATTGTGGCAGTTTCACATCCCAAGTCAACCATAAAATGATTTTCATGTTATCAAAAAGTTTCTTAAAGGTGGCTCAGCACCTACAGCTCAGCGGCTAGGGTGCCAGTGACATATACTGGAGCTGGTGGGTTCAAACCCAGCTAAGGCCTGCCAAACAACAATGGCAACTACACATGCGCGCACGCATACACACACACACACACACACACACACACACACACACACACACTAGCCAGGCGTTCTGGTGGGTGCCTGAAGTCCCAGCTACTTGGCAAACTGAGGCAAGAGAATCGCTTAAACCCAAGAGTTTGAGGTTCCTGTGAGCTGTCATGTCACAGCATTGTACTGAGGGCAACATAATGAGACTCTGCCTTAAAAAAAAATAAAAAAATAAAAAATTCTTAAAAGAGAATTATTCTTTCCTTTATATTTTTAAAAGTATTAGGCCACGGAGACCTATCTACATCAATATGAATCCTCAGAGATTTAGATCAGGTATTGTGGCCCACACCTATAATACCAGCACATTGGAAAGCTGAGGCAGGAAAAACGTTTGAGGCCAGTAGTTTAAGACCAGCCTGAACAACATAGAGAGACACTGTCTCTACCAAAAAAAAAAAAAAAAAAAAGTGAGAGAAAGAAAAATGGGCCAAAAGCAGGAGGGGCACTTGAGCCCAGGAGTTTGGAGCTGCAGTGAATTAGGATGATACCACCATACTCTAGCCCAAGCAACAGAGTGAGATTCTGTCTAGGGAAAAAAAAAAAAAAAAAAATATATATATATATATATATATATATATATGGAGAGAGAGAGAGAGAGAGAGAGAGAGAGAGAAACCAAATACTCAGTGTACAATCAACCATGTATAAATAAATGTTTAACATGAGAACTTAATGGCACCCAATCTTTTAAAATACCAGAATTGTTATTTTCTTAAGAGTTCAACATTAGTGGATAATTCTGCACTTACTCAAGCTTAAACGACGCACAGGCATGAGTAATCGATACACACACACACACACACACACACACACACACACAGGGTAACAAAACTTACAAGGAAACCTTTTATAATCCCTCCTACTGAAATCTAAAATGTAAACCTAACCTGACTGAGTACCTACATTTAAAGACTTTAGTTAAATTCCTCAGAATACTAACAGTGATGAGAATCCATATCAATTGATATTTAAAACATAATATTCTTATCCCAAAATTATTTTTCCAACTACTATTTAGATTATCATTCTTTCAAAGAATACTTTAACAGGGCTACATGGGGTGGTTCACGCCTATAATCTTAGCACTCTGGCAGGCCGAGGCAGGTAAATTGCTTAAGCTCACGAGGTCGAGATCAGCCTGAGCAAGAGTGAGATGTTGTCTCTAAAAATATCTGGGTGTTGTGGCTGACACCTGTATTCCCAGCTACTCGGGAGGCCAAGGCAAGAAAATTGCTTGAGCCCAAGAGTTTTAGGTTGCTGTAAGCTGTGAAGCCATGGCACTCTACCCAGGGTGATAAAGTGAGCCATGGCACTCTACCCAGGGTGACAACAAAAAAAACAATACTTTAACAAAGTCTGACATATGAAATGCTTTAAGTTTTTTAAAGAAAATATTCACATTATCAGAAGTTAATATTCTAAAAAACAAGGCAAGGGAATGATTAATGAGGCTTTGGAAAGCTGCCGTATCTCGGATTGCTAGGCAAGCACAGGAGATTTTCAGTTCCAAAATAGTGGTGCAGAATTAAGCTGGCTTCACTTTTCCCAATGGAAAACAAAAAACAGATTTACAGCACCAAGACTATCACTACAAATATCCCAGAACTCAAATATGAGGATGAGATGGGACACAGGGACACAGTGGAGTAAAATCCTCTAAGCCAGTGGTTCTCAACCTTCCTAATGCTGCAACCCTTTAATATAATTCCTGTGGGTCGTGACAGGTTGAGAACTGCTGCTCTAAGCAAACATTAAGAAAAACGAACTTCTGTATCTGTCCAGCAAACATCTGTCTAGCACCAAGTGCACGGAAAATTCCCCAATCCACAGTTTGTACATTGGAAAAAGTCTGATCAAAGTGGACAACTAGCCTCCCATCAACTTAGGTTTCCTGGCAGGAGACCTGTCCCTGACTCAA
Source organism: Loris lydekkerianus (assembly GCA_963574355.1). Classification (NCBI taxonomy): domain Eukaryota; kingdom Metazoa; phylum Chordata; class Mammalia; order Primates; family Lorisidae; genus Loris; species Loris lydekkerianus. The sequence continues at coordinate 11,049 of CAUYPK010011109.1, forward strand.
CCCACAGAAAACATCAGGAGTACCTTGAGGGAGAAATATTCCTGAGGACAGCCAGAGACGAAAGGGGGTGGTAGCACTACTATCCTCAGGCCCTGGAAACTCTACTTTCTGTAACTCAGCCAAAGAAGATGTCAATCAAAGTGGCTATTTGGAAGGTTCATTCCTCACGTCGCCTGCATATGAACACCCTAGCCAGGACTCCCATGCTACCGGGATATCTTCTTTGGCACCTCCCCCAGTCAAGAAGAATGGTACTCTGTTAACTAGAACTGAGGCAAACCTGGACTTAAAGGAAATATTTTGTACCATGAAGGGGCCAGTGACCCAGTGGGTTTAAAACACACACACAAAAAAACCCCAGAAAGGCTCAGTGCCCCTAGCTCAGGGAGTAAGTAGGGCGTCAGCCACAAACACTGAGGGTGGCAGGTTCTAGCCTGATCCAGACCTGCTAAAATAACAATGACAACTCCAACCAAAAAATAGCTGAGCATTGTGGTGGGCACCTGTAGTCCCAGCTACTCAGGAGGCTGAGGCAAGAGAATCATTTAAGCCCAAGAGCTGGAGATTGCTGTGAGCTGTGACACCACAGCACTCTACTGGGCGACATCATGAGACTGCCCCCCCCCCCAAAAAAAAAACAAAATAAAAAAAACCCAGAAAGAAAAAAATCAACAGGTAAATTACCAAGAACCTCAAGAACCCCTACAAAACATGTCCAATAAAAAACAAAACAAACCAGAGAAGACTGGAATAAATAATCCTTTAAGGCAAAGACATAAATGTACGACCATAAGAGACAACAGCAAACCATGACCTCCTCAAACCAATAAAGGAAGGACAAATGAGTGACTAAACCTAAAGAGACAACAATGTGAATTCTCTGACCAAGAATTCAAAATAGCAGCTTTCCAAGATAACACAAAAATGTCAATTCAGAAATGTATCACAAATTTATACAAAGAGATTAAAATAACCCCCCTACCCAAAATCAAACAGAAATCCTGGAACTGACAAATACATTTGCTAAAATGAAAACATCATTTCAGTCAAGGCTCTCAAAAGCAGAATGGACCAAATAAGCTCAAAGATAAGTTATTTGAAAATACAAAGGTAGGTGAGGCATTGGTGGTTCATGCCTATAATCCCAGCATTGTGGGAGGCTGAGGCAGGAGGATCACTTGAGGTCAGGAGTTTCAAGATCGGCCTAAGCAAGAACAAGGCCCCATCTCTACTAAAAAGAGAAAAATTAGCCAGGCATTGTGGCTTTGTGGAAATGGAGAAAAACACAAACTTCAATGAGATATCACAGGTAAAAACAGATGCTGGTAAGGATGCAGAGAAAAGGGAACCCTCGTACCCTGGTTTTGGAAATGTAAATTAGCACAGCTACTATGAAAAACTGTACAGAGGTTCCTCAAAACACTAAAAATAGTGATTTAGCAATTACACTAATGGGTAAATAGCCCCCTAAAAGGTAATCAATATATGCACTCTTATGTTTACTCAAAACTATTCACAACAGACACAATATGGAATTAATTCTAAGTATTAATCAACAGATAAATGAGTTAGGAAAATGTGGTGTATGCAAAGTATGACAATTAAGTTCACAAACTCATTCTAGAAAAAGTGCTACATACCTCATTAGTGAATATCGGCTAGGCACTGATGCCAGCACCCAATCTACCCTTTAAAGTAATTTTGGAACTCTTTTTCTGGAATGACCATCATAGCTGTTGTTAGATGGCCTGACAATTAAGTTCATGAACTTGCCATCCGCCCTTACATTGTCAGGGAGAAAGGAAAAATAAATCTTATACTTCCTGGTGGTCCTGATAATGCAAAACTCAGCCTCCAAAGATAAAAAAAGAACCTCAAGAGATACACTAACCTTGAAAGAAACAATGTAACAAGTAGTATCACTCTGGTTTCTTGAGAAATATAATCATTAACTTTTTATGACTTTTTTGCCTGCTAACTAAAATTCTCTCATGACCTAACATTTGTAACTATAACTCTGTATATGTCTTGCTAGAAGACTATAAAAGAACTTGGTGAGAATGACTGGGGGTGGTCCAGTGTTTTAAGGCTGATGGCCTGCTGAGTTTCCCCACTGGCTGTTCAAATTCCTTCCCCTATAATCTTTGGTTAGAGTCTGTTGGTTTTGATTCAACAGTCCTGCAACACAGGCACTGTACAAACAACTCAGTAAGGTTTCATAACCTTGGTATATCAGTGTCTCACAGCTGTGTTCATGTTCGCTACTGCTGCATGTTTTTTGTGTATTGTACAGTCACAGCTGATGATCATCTCAAAATTGCTTTCAAGGGTAGACTAGACAGTGGCATCAATGCATAGCTTGCTAAGGGGAGTACTTCGAAGGTGACTAGTGATATTCAGCAGTAAGATATGTAGCACTTCTAGGATTGAGTTCTCAAAATTAATTGACAGACTTCATATACACAATAGAATATTATTTCAAATGAATGAAATCCTGTCATTTGCACAACATGGATGGAACTAGAGGTCACTGTAAGTAAAATAAACACAAAGAGACAAATATTGTGTGTTTTCATTCATACAGGGAGCCAAAAATAGCAGATCTCAGGAAGATAGAGAATAGACTGGTGGTTACCAGAGGGTAAGAAGTGGGTGGTGGTGAAGAGAGGTTGATTGATGGGTATAAATATACCGTCTGATAGAAGAAATAAGACCTAGTGTTTGAGACATCAGTAGGGTGACTATAGTTTACAATAATCTATCATTTTGAATATATCATTTCAAAATACTTGGAAGAGAATTATTTGAATGTTTCTAGCACAAAGAAAAGACAAATATTTAAGGGAACGGATATCCCAATTATACTGATTTAATGATCTTTATAAAGTATACAAATGCATTAAATTATCACATGCACCCTTAAAATACATACATTATGTATCAATGAAAATTTTAAATTTTTAGGAAGTCAAGGACATTTAAATCAGATTTCTAAGATACACTGTCCATTTTCTGCTATTTAAAATCTAAACAATCATATTGACCAAAGTAAAAATCCTTGTTATTTTACCAATCATAAGAGTTTCTGCAAAGTTCAGAATTCACATTTAAGAATAGTTTCCAGGCTTGGTGCCCATAGCTCAGTAGTTAGGGCACCAGCCACATACACCAGGGCTGGAGGGTTCAAATGACAGCTACAACAAAAAAACAGCCAGGTGTTGTGGTGGGCACCTGTAGTCCCAGCTACTTGGGCAGCTGAGGCAAGAGAACATCTTAAGCCCAAGAGTTTGAGGTTGCTATGAGGTGTGACACTATGGCACTCTACTGGGGTCAACGTATTGAGACTTTGTCTCAGAAAAGAAAAAAAAATAGGTTCCGCATCCTGGTTGGCAATTAAAAATAAGGCTTTGAGGCTTGGTGCCTGTAGCTCAAGCAGCTAAGGCACCAGCCACATACACCAGAGCTGGCAGGTTTGAATCCAGCCCAGACCTGCCAAACAACAATGATAACTACAACCAAAAAATAGCCAGGCATTGTGGCAGGCGCCTTAGTCCCAGTTACTTGAGAGGCTGAGGCAAGAGAATCACTTGAGCCCAGGAGTTGGAGGTTGCTATGAGCTGTGATGCCACAGCACTCTACCCAGGGCTCTGTCTTTAAATAAATAAATAAGTAAATAAATAAGTAAATAAATAAATAAATAAATAAATAAAGGCTTTGAGAGTGTATTAGGATTAACCACGAAAACTGCTTTTAAAATACACTACAGGCAATAAAAACCATTAATACAAAGCAGAAAAATCAGCAATTGCATCAAAGAACATTCTCAGTAGTACCAAAAATTATCAGCAGAGTGCCTCTAATAGTCATGATTAATTCCTCATAACATCTTTCCCAAATAATCCAGGGAATGTATAAAATCCCTAACACTGATATTCACTGAAAAGAAGGTTTGAATTAAAATAAATCAAATATGGGAATCTCTCTACAACAAAAAATTTACCCCAAGACCTTCAAGTGTCAAATGCTGCATTTGAGTATAAAAGTACAATTTTATACTGCAAGATTAAATTTTCTAACAGCTTCAAACTCTTTAGATAACAACTTAAAAACAAAAGTCTGTGTGAACTTTAAGATCATGAAACCAACAGGCCAAAATATGATGGAGAAGCAACAACTTACTATCTTATTATCCCAAAGGAAATAAATTGCTAAAAGAGTTTCTTCCTCATAAACCCCTAAAGACCCATGTTCTGATTTCCTGTGTAACTCAAGTTTCTATTATTTTGAGCCAGGAATTATTTATTTATTTATTTGTTTGTTTGTTTAATACCTTGTGTGTGTGTGTGTGTGTGTGTGTATGTGTGTGTGTGTATGTATGTATGTATTTATTTTTGGCCGGGTATGTATGTATGTATTTATTTTTGGCTGGGTATGTACGTATTTATTTATTTTTGGCCGGGTATGTATGTATGTATGTATGTATGTATGTATGTATGTATTTATTTATTTTTGGCCGGGGCCGGGTTTGAACCCATCACCTCCAGTATATGGGGCAGGCACCCTACTCCTTTGAGCCACAGGTGCTACCCCAGGAATTATTTTTTGAAAAGAAGAAAACTTCTTTGATTTCTGAGACCACTAAAAGCTCAGAAAAGTTTGTACAAAAAAAAAAAAAAAAAAGTTAAACATAGATTAAAAAGCAAAAGTAGCTGAAAAGCTAAGTATAATAATTGACTGGATTCTTAAACATGCTACAACTCTTCATGATTATTCTAAAGAATATGACTATATATTAAATAATAACAATAAAAAATAAGAAAAATTAGGTTCTGAAGCACTTGGTGCCAGGGTGGGAAATAATGTAAGTGGCATTTTACTTCATCTTTAACACAGATTTACAAGAAGGCAGAAGTTGAAATATTCTTACTCCTAAAAGTAAATTATTTTAGAAATGAGATAAACTCTCTAGAGAAGTCTTTTTTTTTTTTTTTTCTAACATTCTCAAAATTACTAAGCATCTATATTATCTTTTTTTCTTTTTTTTGAGACAGAGTTTCACTTTGTCATCCTCGGCAGAGTGCTGTGCTGTCACAGCTCACACAACTTCTAGCTCCTGGGCTCAAGGGATCCTCTTGCCTCAGCCTTCCGAGTGGCTGGGACTAAAGGCCCCACCAAACGCCTCACTATTGTTAGAGACGAGGTCTCCCTCTGACGGAGGCTGGTCACAAACCAGAGAACTCAGACAATTCGCCCATCCCAAGTGCTAGGATTATAGGCGTGAGCCTCCGTGCCCAGCCCTAAACATCTATATTATCAAAGAACTACTTGTAAAAATTTCAGTTCTTTCTGAATTAAATTCTATGACTTTTACCAAATGAAAATTAAAGATACGAAAAACAAGTCAGATCACAAAAAGGAAAAACAATTTCACAATGGAGCTGTGTATACTAAAAGAAGCATATAGTACCTAAGGATTAGGAAAGCTCTATTCACTCCCCATACTAGATCCGGACCTTGTGCTCTGTTCTGGAGACTGAAATTTAAAAGGAATACTGAAGAACTGGAACAGTCAGAGTTGACAGACCAGTATTATTAAGTATTCAAAATTATGATGTGAATGAATACCCCAGTGGTTGCTTTAGCAACCCATGTACTAAATAAAACAATAATACAATGATGAGCATGGCCTCTACAAGAGAATAACAAAAATTTTATAAAATCAGTAGTGATAAAATGAGTCTTTGTCAATGGCTTAAGCCCAAGAGTTTGAGGTTGCTGTGAGCTGTGACACCATAGCACTCTACTGAGAGCGACATAGTGAGATTCTGTCTCAAAAAAAAAAAAAAAAAATCTTTGTCACTGCTCTTAAGAGTTCTGCCTTCATTCAAATAAGCTGACCTAGTAACCAATATTTTTAAAAAGGAAAAATTTTCAGCCAGGTACTGTTGCTCATGCCTGTAATCTGGGAGGCTGAAGCAGGTAGACAGCTTAAGCTCATGAGTGCAAGACCAGCCTGAACAAAAGCAAGACCCCGTCTCTACTAAAAATAGAAAAACTGAGGCAAGAGGATCACTTGAACCCAAGAGTTGGAGGTTGCTGCAAGCTATGATCCCATGGCACTCCACCCAGGGTCACAGCTTGAGACTGTCTCAAAAAAAAAGAAAGAAAAAGAAAAAGGGAAACATTTTCTCCTTTTCTTGTCCCCTGCTTGAAAGAACCAGTGTTTTTCAATGCTCTGACATGCTCAACTGGGTAAAGGGGCAAAAATACAGAATCAGAGTGAACCCAGGGATCTGGTCCTAGCATCACTCATAATTAGCTGCATACTTTCAGGCTGGTTTTAACATTTCTGGACCTATAAAATGAGGAGTCTGATTAAATTATTTTAAGGCTTAACAGTCTATGAGTCATTGCTAGTCACTTGGCAACAGATAGTGATCTACTGACAGAAAATGAAAATCATTTGTGTTTCAAAAGTCTTATTTTACAACTCAAGGATTTTAAATTCTTAGCTTCTTCATATTACAATTTTGCAATCTAAGTCAGAATTTCTTATCCCAGTAAGATGTAACTATGATAAAATAAAATGTCAGTTTTTAATAAATATTTGACTTGATCTTTGGCTGAAGATACAAATATTTTTACAGTATATAAACCAACAAATCCTAGCTAATTCTGTTAGGTAGGTAGGTTGGAACTGCTCTCCTACGAAGGAGGGCAAGGTGGGGCCCTCAGGGTGCCTCCCATCTTAATTCTGTCCCAAGTGATTGCTCAGATCTGCCAGCCTACCAAACCTACCAATCAGAACGTTAAGTATGCCAACTGCAAAAGGCCCTTTAAAGTAAGACCTCTATCAGGGCTCTGGATACAGTAGTGGACTTTAGATGCCAAAACTCTCCTCCTTCATGTCTAAGATTCAACGCTTTTGATAAAAGTACCCAAATCCCTTGTGAATAAATGGAGAAAGCAGAAATTAGGTCACTTCCTATATTCCTTTAGGGGGCCTGATTGCCCTAAAGCCTGTTGATATTTTGTATAATGGTATAAAAGAAAAGGAGGCTAAATTTAACCAAAAGAGTAAACTCTACTTCCTATTACATTGAGTCATCATCATAAACACTGCTTCTTTTAAACAGAAGGAATATGACTCACTTAAGAAAACAAAAACAAAAACAAAAAAAAAACATAGAGAAGCATCCCTATGATGTTGTGAGAATAAGATGGAGTCAGTTAGGCTAGGGCTGAGATGACACAGCTGGTCTGCTCAGTTTGGGCCCTGCGTGATCTTCAGTTCATGTCTCCCATTCTTGCTGTTTTGTACATTTAGCTTTAACCTAAAAGTGTAAATCTTGAGTAGTTTATGGCAATTGGTTTAGGAGATTAACTTTTGAATTGGAATGCTGTTTTGGGTCATGGGTATGTCAATTATTGTTTATTACAGGTCATAGGTTATGCTGATTATTGTTGTTTAAGGTAAGGGTTAACATGGTTTTTACTTTGAACTTTGATATACAAAACTGTGATTTTAGAAATGGAAGAACAGAATAGTCTTGGAGAGGCTACTCTGTTCTCTAGAATGGCCAGCCTTCTGACAAGTAATGCTTGGTGGACCTATCCCTGTCTCTGCATATTGACTGATACTGACAGGCAGCCCAGGGGCAGGACCCTCTTTGTCCAGTAACAATGTTACACCTTGAATAACAAATTTATCAAAGTCAAGAACAGTTAGTTTATCTATAGCTTTAGTTTCACCCTTAGAAGAACCATATCTAATATTAACATAAGATCATTAAAGATAATGAAAATATCTTTGGGGCCACTAAATACATACTTGTACTAAAGGAAACAAAGTGGGGGATAAGGAGAATAAAACACAGCCATACAGATTCTGCCCCTCACAACTAGGGTCAATAATAAACCTAAAAGATAGCTGCTTTCGTAATCAAATTTTGCTCAGTAAAATACCTTTAATAGAGAACAACTAGAAGCCAAAATACATCTTCATCTCTAACTTACACCCATTTTTCCAGACCCGTATTATTAACTGCCCATAGGACATTGCTTTGACAGTAAATGTCAGCCATCCAACTGACACTTCTATATATACATCTCTATACAGAAAATTGAGATCTCCATTGGTTTTCCTTAAAAATATGATTTTTTAAACCATTCAGTGGGAAAATGGACACTATGTTCTTACTGGTTCTCCCAAGCAAATCTCTGGATTAACTTTTTTTTTATTCTCATACTTCAAAATCCTTTATCTTTTCTATTCTATTTCTGACTAGTACATTACATGGTCGCTGAGCTTAATCTAGCCCATATTCTGATGATGTACTTACTGTACTGGTTACTTCTCAAATTATCATCCTGGATTAATCAATGTCTCATCAGTAAGACTGTCATGACCTCACTTCCACCTACGGATCCTAGTCTAAAGCACCCTCTGGTGGTCAGCAACAGGAATTATCCTCCCCCACACCCAATTCTCTCCCCTTGGAATAAAACACCTACCTAGCTTACTGGTTTTGGTCACGGTTCAACTAATTCAATCTTAGAAATACATGTTCCTCAAACCCCTTCTTCTAAGATTTCTCTATCTTCCTGTTATAGCCAGGTATTACAATAAATTCTCTTTCTCTCTGATCATACTGCAGGTGATGCAAAAAACTTCCCTAATTGCAGCCTAATATACATAGCTTTCCCTAAATTTGCCTAAAAACAGGAAAACCATATAGTAAGCTTTGAAGAGATACTGGACCTTAATGGAGAACCATGATCAGTAACATCAAACTTTCCCTTCAGAAGCACCAAAGTTTGCATCTACCTTCTGATTTCCCCATAATTAAGCTTATTCTTTCTCAGTATTTATGGTAAAAAATTTCAATCACTATTACTGTTTTATAATAAATAAGGGGCATTTAAATAGCATTGATGTGGCCCAGGATTAAAGATGGTGGCTGAGTAACAGCTTCCCTGCAACTGGGCACCGGGAATCTGGGGAGACAAGACTCCAGACATCTCTGGCTGGTGGGATCTGCCTATGATCATCCCTTTGAGGATACAGGGAGCCAGCAAGGGACTTCTGGACCCAAGGAGGAGGACAAAAACAGTGGAAAACTGGCAAGTGGCTGCATGTGTTCGATCAACCTAATCACGCCGGCAACCATGAGTACAAGCAGCACTGAGACTGCAAACTGGAAAGGCCTTACCTGTGAACTGTTTTGGTGTTCCTGGACTTGGCACTCAGTTGAGCTGCCTTGGGGAGAGCTTGAGGAGAAGTCTGGAGAATGTTGAGCATTGTCTGGGGCCCCCAAATCAGCCACTGAGCTGCGATCAGTGAAAGCCATTGTGTGAAAAAACTGCTCCAGCAAGCCCCGCCCTCAGGGTTCCAGAGCAAGGAACGGGCAGGACAAAGTAACCTAGTGACTGAGCAGCTTAAAGTCGGGACTGAACTGCCTCACAGCCCTAATCCTTAGGGGCAGAGTCAGACAGTCTTGGCACATTGGAGCCTTGGGCTGTTGCCTTGGGTAGAGTGCCCTGACGTCACAGCTCATAGCAACCTCAAACTCCTGGGCTTGGCACCGCCTAGACCACCATAAGAGGTGTGCAGCGAACCCTGACTGGTGACCTGCACCCACTGGGGCTCCACATCCCCTGACCAGGAACTGCGGGAGCAACGCAACCCTGCGTCCCCCCTCCTGTGTCCTCCCAGCCTCCACACTAGCTCATCCATCTGACCAGGGACTCTGGTAACTGTGTG
>CAUYPK010011110.1:0-65027 GCA_963574355.1 Loris lydekkerianus
ATGTGCGATCTCCAACCTTCTCTCCTGGTATAGCTCGAATCCTCCAGGTTACTTACTAAATTTCCATCCTTTAACTCTCCTTCTGGACGGGAGCCTCTGTGAAAAGCTGGCTTTAGTCCGCCATCTTGTCTCCACCCCCCAACTGTATTTTTGTTAATACAATTCCTTAGCAAAGTAGAGAGTAGTCTCTGTTTTAAGATGAGGACCTTGAGCTCAGAGGTCAGAGACTTACTGAGACATCTTACACTGGCTTCTTGTTAGTGCTGTGGTTCAAATGCAGTCTATCTATCTCGAAAGCCCATATTCTTCCCTCTTGTTCTCCAAACACAGTCAAATGGTTTCATTATGGGTATGCATCCCCAGGTGCCTTCTTTCTGTCTTTCAGGGTCTCTTTTCTAGGGAACAGTGACAATCAGAGGGACTTGGCCCTTCCCAGCCCCCTCAGCACTGTATGGTGTGAAAAATGACACATCATTGATTGCATTGGTTTTCTGCCATAACACGTTTCCCCACACTAAGTGCTCAAAACAACAGATCCTTTTTCTCTAATAATTTTGGAGATTTGGAACCAACAATCAAGGAGCCAGAGGGTGACACTTCCTCCGACAGCTCTGGGGACAACCTTCCTTGCCTCTTGCAGATTCTGGTGGCTGCTTGTTTGACTTGTGGTGGCATCACTGCAGTCTCTGCCTCCGTCTTGACGTGGTCTCTTTCCTCTGTGTGTCACACTGTGTCTTCCCTCTGTGGATGAGAAGTCCACGTTAATCCAATGCTGCCTCATTTTAACAGGTTACATATTCAAAGACTTCATTTACAAACAAGGTCATATTTTGAGGTTCTTGGACATGGATTTTTATTTTTTTTTTGGGGGGGTACTATTAAACCAATTATGGAAGATGGATTTAATAAGAAAGAAAGGGCATGTTGACAAGTAGAGCAATGGGAATGGCACATTTGTAGGATTTCGTGCTTCCCTATGAGTCTGTCTGCTTTTCTTTTGAAATCTCACAAGTTGGCGGAGCCCCAGAGCACAGTCCAGGAGACTGAGACAGGAGCACAATCACTGATGAAGGGGACAGAGGACACTTTTCCCCTTTGCCTGTGTTTTTCTCAAGTTCCTTTTTTTTTTTTTTTTTTTGATATCATCACCTTGCTTCAGAACAGGAAGAACAACACGTTCAGACTGAGAACCCTGAAGGAGAAGGCAAACTTTTGTAATAAATAGAACTACTAACTCAGTATTGTTTTTCTTCCATGTTTCATTTTTAGACACTTTTTTTTTTTTGGCAGTTTTTTTGGCCAGGGCTAGGTTTGAACCTGCCACCTCTGGTATATGTGGCTAGCGTCCTACTCCTTTGAGCCTCAGGTGCCGCCCATTTAGACGCTTTTCTTTGGAACATCTCTGGGTAGTTGTGAAACTGAATCACAAGCCACTCTCTTCACAGTAGAGGGATAAAGGACCTCAGAAAAGGGGTCATGATGAGGATGCTAATGTAACCAAATCAAAGTTAAACAGCTTTGATTCTTCCTTGTATTCTGGATGTAGGTATTTCTATCAGGCTAGGTGCTTTAAAAAACAAAACATTGAACCACAGTTCATATCTTCATTAATTTTGTAGCTTAATTATGCATTTCTAACCCTTCCATTTGGAACAAAGCTAACCCTTGCTGCATCTGTGTTACTTGCCTGTTGTGTTGCTTTTTTGCAAGGCCTTCAGTCCTGCCGGCAGCTCTGTGTGATAGATCTGCGTGCTCATGTTTTCAGGTGATGACGCTGAGCCTCAGAGACATGACCTATACTCACTAAGGTCACCAAGCGAGCATTTCATAAATCTGCATTGAAATCCAGGTTCTTTCTCTTCCCAGGATGCCGTGAGGTCTAACACCGAGGGCACATAAAGGAGAGTAACATACTTCCTAGTAAAATCTTCCTAGGAAGGCACGTGGAAAACACAGGCCAAACCCACATTGTAATGTCATCGATGACGAGGGTGCTGATAGCTTTTCCCATGTTCATAGCACCTATGACTATTTTTTCCCATAATAAAGCAAAATGTTGCACAAAGTTATTCCCACCAGCATTTATTATATATAAATATTTTTTGAACTTCCCCTCTGTAGCAGAATCTTTTGGGATGTGGAAAAAAAGGTTAAATCAAATGTTTTTTGTTGTTGTTGTTTCTTATTTTTTTATTAATATTAAATCATAGCTGTGTACATTAATGCGATCATGGGCCACCATACATTGGTTTTATAAACAGTTTGACACATTTTTATCACACTGGTTAACATAGCCTTCCTGGCATTTTCTTAGTTATTGTGTTAAGACAATTATATTCTACATTTACTAAGTTTCACATGTACCCTTGTAAGATGTATCACAGATGTAATCCCACCAATCACCCTCCCTCCATCCCCCTGCCCCCACTCCCCTCCCTGCCCTCTCCCCATTCCCCATAGTCTTAGGTTATAACCGGGTTAAAGCTTTCATATGAAAGCCAAAAATTAGTTTCATAGTAGGGCTGAGTTCATTGGATACATAAATGTTTTGTTTTTTATTCATAATATCAGCATCTGCATTTTACTCACGCAGAAACTAGAACACAGAGTTTGCCAAGCCTCTCATAAGGTGTAGTGCTGGGATTCACATCCAGGTCTGTCAGCCTCCAAAAATGTAGCTCTTCCCAAATAATGTTGGATATATCTGGAATCCATTTTCTTTTTAAAACAAATTTTATTGTGTATATTTAAGGTAATGTTATGGGATGCACATAGATAATAAAAAGATGAGTATAGTGAAGGAAAGCAATGTGTCCATTATCTCATAGAGTTGTTCATTGTTTTTTTGTCTTTGTGGCAAGAGCAGCTTAAGTCTATATGTATGGCTTGAACCCTGAACCCAGTACACAACTATGCTGTTAACTAGAGTCCTCAAGGTAAATATCGGATCTCATTCATCCTACATATCTGCTACTTTATATCCTGTGACCTATATTCATCACATTTATTTTCTTTTTCCTTAAAGCAAACAAAACACAACAGCAAAAAAAAAACCTCTACTGTTTAGAAATAAAAGTTGCATGTTAGTTATGAAAAATTTAAAACTACAAAGTAAGTATGTATAGATTAAACCCTTTCCTAGAATAAGCTAGGTCTTCTAGCTAACCGTCTGGTATAAATCACTGTCATTTGTTTAACCTAGATTTTTATATGCTTTTTCTATGTATGCAGAATTATCATATATTAATGATTGCCATACATTATATATAAAACAACATATTTAGTATATATAATAAATCCAGATAGAAATGCAGTTGATTGAATTACTACTTTGTGCTTTCTGACTACTGTAAATGTATTAGAAAAGATAGGAGATATTTCCCTTATACTCTTTCCCACCTTCCTTTCTGCAAGTGTACTATTATATCCATTCTTTTCATAAAACTTTTCAAGGCTTTAAGTTAAGAGCAGATGCCAGTCCTGAGACCCAAGGCCTCTTTGTCACTGGTGAAGAGTCACTACACATCTTCGAAGAGACTGAATCATTCAGAAGAAGATAGAATTACAGGGGCTGATGTTTGTAGGGGCAGAAGTGGTCTAAATTGAAGTAGGTATCCCTAGGACAAAGAAGATTTAAGAACCTGTTGGCTCTTAGAGTCGTGTGCCCCAGAGTGGAGGTAGTTCCACCAAGAAGAATTCAGTTTTTGCTGTATCCAAAGATTTAGGGCCCTTTTCCTAAAGCATCTATTCTTGGCAAATATTTTACCATCAGAGTTTAGCAGGGAATCAACAGACTTTTAGTCTCCAAGAACTTTCTTTTGGCTAGTTAATAACCAGTTTAAAGAATAGACATCACTCTCCAAGGCTTTATCTAAGACCACTCAAACTTTAGAGGGAGCCTGCTGGGTACGGAGAGCCCTATAAAGAATGGGATCTAGTTACGCATAATGGCGCATAGGGGTTTAGAATGATATTGATTTATTTTCACTTAGAAAAATGCTACTTGAACTCAAGAACTATTTTGGATTATAAATAACATTTTTTCCTTAGCTTAAGCATAAATTTTTGTATTTCACTTTTAACAAACAAGGAAACATCTTCTAATCAATGAGTATACATTTTATACATTACCCCCTCCCCCAATATTACTGAGACAAATGTTATTTTTTAGTTAAGGAAATATGGTATATTCCTATTATATTAGCAAAATAACTAATATTTCTAATCCCCATTCTTAGAAGAACATTTCATTCAAGTATAACTTCTGTGAATCTTTATCTCCTCTTTTTAAACATAGAGGGATAAATATGTCAACTTATTTCAAAACTTTCTTCTTAATAATTTTTAATGGCTCTTTTAAGATATAATTTGCATAGCATGAGGTTTGCCACATTAAAGTACTCAATTTAATGGTTTTAAGTATATCTTAGAGTTATACAACCATTATCACAATCTAATTTTAGGACATTTTTATCACTCAGGGAAAAAACTTGTATTCAATAGTCATTTTTCATTCTGCTGAGCTTAGCCCTAGGTAACCACTGATCTATTTTCTGTTTCCATACATTTGCCTGTTCTGAAATTTTATGTAAATTGGATCATATAATTATATCTTTTGTGACTGGATATTTCATTCAGCATAATGATTTTGAGGTTTATCCATGATACATGTTGTACATCTATCAGCACTTCATTCTGTTTTATTGCTAAAAATTATTCCATGTGGCTACACCACATTTTCTTTCTGCATTTGTCAGTTCATAGACCATTTGGGTCATATTACCCTTTGGGTTATTATGAATAATACTGCTATGAACATCTGTGTACAAGTCTTGTGTGAATGTGTTTTCATTTCTCTTGGGTATATATACCTACAAGTGGAATTGCTAAATCATGTGGTAATCCTATATTTAAACAGTTTGATTAATTGCCAAACTAATTTTTATACAGACCAAAATATTTTATACTTCACTAGCAATGTCCAAGGGCTCTAATTTCTCCACATTCTTTCCAACTTAATATTGTTTATCTTTTTTTATTTTACCTGTTACAGTGAGTTTGAAATGGTTTCTAACTATGGCTTAGGTTTGAATTTCCCTATTTACTAATGATGTTGAGCATCTTTTCATGTGTTTACAACATATTAGACATTTGTATATTTTCTTTGGAGAAGTATCTATTTAAATTGACTTATCTTTTTATTGTTGAAATATAAAAGTTCTTTATATATTCCAGATTC
This sequence comes from Loris lydekkerianus, assembly GCA_963574355.1. NCBI lineage: Eukaryota > Metazoa > Chordata > Mammalia > Primates > Lorisidae > Loris > Loris lydekkerianus. Next base: position 5,240 of record CAUYPK010011110.1, read on the forward strand.
AGGTTCCTTATCAGATATGTGGTTTGTAAATATCAGATATATGGTTTGTAAATATCTTCTCCATATCCATGGGTTGTGTCCTAAGCAATTCTTTGTAAAATGACCTGTCTCAAAGAGAGCCTCTAAAACCATATCCTTTTCCCCTCTTCCCACAAAGTCATTGTGATAAATAAATAGTTCAACATGTCATTACCCCGTTGTATTTAGTTATTAAGTTCTACTCTTCTGAGTTTCCCCAGCAGCCTAATTTTCTGACCTTAATTCTCTTTAACTTGTCTGCAGCTTTTGATGCCAAAGGCAATCAATAATAGTCTCTCTTTTTTAATATCTGTCCTTCCTTTTATCCTTCTCTTCCTTCTTTCATTTTTTTCTTCTTTTTTCTTTTCCATTATAAATAAGTATTTGTATGAGGGACTTGCTAAATTTCAGAAGCTCTACTATGGGTTGAGGTTAAAAAGAAATTAATTTCTAACCTCATGAGATTTATGCTCTAATAGAGAAGAAAGACATCTATAATATGCTAATAAATATTAGCTATGAGTAACTATGAGTAGCCCTATGAAGGAGAGATATTTGGTATTATATGAGAATGTGGCAGGGGTAATGGCCCTAGTCAAGGAAATCAGGTGAAGACTTAGTTGCAGTCTTAAGGGTAAACATTTATTACCTAAGACAAAAATGAAAGAGCATGTGAAAATGCTTGTGACTAAGGGGGACAGTGACACTTTGGGAAAGGAGACAATGCTAATATGGTTGCAACAGAGCAGGTGCCAATGGAATTAAAGCAAAGTCATGCTGGGCAGTTAGGTGGGGGCCAGGTCAAGTTGGGCTGTGGAGGTCATGTTAAAAATGTTTGTCTGCATTTTATTTATTTATTTATTTATTTATTTATTTATTTATTTTATGCTTTTCAAAATTTTCAGATTAATATGAGGGTCCATATGATTAGGTTGCATAATTTGCTTGTGTAGGTTAAAATCTTAGTTGAAGACTCATGCACTGTTGATGAGACTGCAAATTAGTACAGCCTCTATGGAAACAAGTATGGAAATTCCTCAAAGAACTTAAAGTAGACATACTATTTGATCCCACAATAACATTACTAGATATGTACCTGAAAGAAAAATAAAAAGACACTTTACCATGAAGTGTCTGCATTTTAAAACCCATGGGAAATATCCAGAGAACTTTTTACCAGGGATAGAAAGATGATAAGATTTATATTTCTGAAGTATTGGTCTAAGTTCAATATGAAAAATAAATAGAAGGTGGGCAACAGTGATTTGAAAAGATGCATGAGGCAACCATAACAGCAGCCTGTGTGAGAGATGGGCTTAGATAAGAAATGGGAATATGGGAATACATTTGAGAGGCATAGGGGAGGAAAAGTCAACAAGACTTGGTGATAGATTAATTATAAGGGATTAAGGCAGAAGAAGGTATTGTAAATGAATATAATACCTACATGGTTCTGTTTCTTCTGCCATCTTATAAAATTAGGCCACTTACAACTGCTCTGTTTCCATTTCTTCACTTAGAAAATGATAATAATGTTTAACTCATGTGAATGATATAATATACTTCTACAATATCTGGCTCATATACTATATACTCAAAATATTACTTATGATAAAATTCCAATTATTAATAATGTTTAGAAAATATGCAGAGAAGAAAACTGAATAGTTTCTTTAGTTAAATGCACTGAAGACTTTAATTTTTAGCCAAGATAGTGTACTCTCATTCCTCCCAGGTCCCTCCCTTTTATAACTAAAAGACCCTAGAAGGTGCAGAAGAGCAGTAGTTAACGGCTCGCAATGCATGTGTCCATCTCCTTTGTGAATAGAACTAAAAATTGCCATCTAGGGACCTCTTCATCCTCTCTTCACTGAGTAACAGAGTTCTCAGCAGAGGACAACAGGTCGAAAAAAAGGCTGCCTTGAGATGAGAGAAGAGGTTTCAAATGAGAAAGAACTCTGGCAATATGAAAAAACAGGCTGTTTTGACACTCCCAGTGGATCACAAAAGTTCTCCAGCAAAGGACTCTAATCAAAAGGAAATTGTTGAAAGTCAAATATATAATTCAGAATGAAGATGCCTAGTAAGATAATGGTAATGATGAGAAAATTTGAAGACTGTCACAAAGGAACCAAGAAAAAAAATTCAGGACATGAATGAAAAATTCACTGAACATACAATATAATATAAGAAATAATATAATAGAGCTTCTAGAAATGAAAGAATCATTTAGGTAATTTCAAAAACTAGTAGAAAGTTTTAACAGCTGACTAGACCAAGCAGAAGAAAGAATTTCAGCACTGGAAGACAGGGCTTTTGAATTAACCCAATCAGACAAAAATGTGGAAGAGAGAAGAAAGAAAAATAGTTAATCTTTCCAAGAAACATCAGATAATATAAAGTGAACAATATAAGAATCACAGGTATCCTTGAGAAAGAAAAAGAAAAAAATAGGGGAAACCTAATTGTGATGTAATACTTGAGGAAAACTTCCCTATATAGCTAGAGATTTAGACATCCAGATAAAAAAGTTCATCAAACATTAGAAGATTCACAGAAAAGTATCCACAAGGTATATAGTTGTCAGCAGTCAGTCAAATGAAGGAGAAAATTCCACAAGCTGTGAGATGAAAGTATCAAGCAACTTACAAAAAAAAAAAAAAAAGAAAGAAAAGAAAAGAAAAGAAAGTAAACCACCTATGGTGCATCTTAGAATGAGTACAGGCGAAACCTACTAAATGCAGAATACAAATGTCTACATACAGTAAGTAAGAAAATGCCATGAAGGCTACGTTGAACAGTTTGATGAGAATATTTCAGATTGTATATGAAACCAGCACATTGTACCCCTTGATTGCACTAATGTACATAGTTACGATTTAACAATAAATAAATAAATAAATAAATAAATAAATTACACTCCATTTATTACACTTCAAAAAAAAAAAAAAAAAGAAAGAAAAGAAAAAAGAAAAAAAGAAAGAAACAAAACTATCAGAGAAACAGCATATTTCTCAGCAGAAATCTTATAAGCCAGAAGGGATTGCATCCATTTTTAGTCTTCTTAAACAGAATATCTGCCAGCCAAGATTTCTGTATCCTGCAAAGCTGAGTTTCGTGAAGGAAGAAGAAATAAAAACTTTAGCAGCAGAACACATATTAAAGGAATTTGTCACCAATGGACCTGCTGTAAAAGAAATGTTTAAAGGGCTCTCTACATGGAATAGAACAGTCAATACCCACCAGTGTAAAAACACATGAAAGTTAAAACAACTCTTATAAAATAGTAACACAAAGGAGAAAATAAAGCAACACAGTGAAAACCAACACTATGAACAGAACAGCACAGTAGGTATTACAACTAACATTGAATGTGAATGGTTCTAATAGTCTATGTAAAAGACATAAACTGGATGAATGGATAAAAACAAACAACCCAAATATATGTTTTCTCAAAAAAATCCATTATACTTGCAAAGATTCTCATAGACTCAAAGTAAAGTGCTAAAAAAAAATTCCAGGCAAGTGGAAAACAAAAGTCAGCAGGAGTAGCTATTCTCACATCAGATAAAATTGACTTTAAATCAACAGTGTTTTATAAAAGACATAAACCACCATTATGTGATTATAAAGGGAGCAATTCAACAAAAAGATATAACAATTCTATACACATATATACCTGACACAGGAGTTTCTAGATCCATGGAATAAATTCTGCTAGATCTAAACATGGGAATAAATAGCATCATAATACCTGGGGACTTCATAATCCTATACTTAGGAATATGCTAAACCAAAGAGGAGCAAACCTCCACAAGAACCACAAAAAACTGATGAAAGAAATCATAGCATATGGTGCCCCATGACCACATTAATATACACAGCTATGATTTAATAAAAACTAAAAAAAAATTTAAAAAAGAAATACCCTTCACCTTTGGGCCCTGTATCCCCAAAAAAAGGTTAGAGGCAGTTAAATCAGGTCGAGGTCCAATATCACTGGCCCATTAACCAAGAATCTAACTATTATTCTTCACCACCCTCCATAGCACCAATGATGGGTAAGATTCCCAAAGTGGGGACAACTTAAGACAGGATATGGAGAGGCTGCATGGTGGATTACATTCATAGTACCCAAAGACGGGTAAGATCACTCTGCATTCAGTCAACCTAAGACAGGGACCAAACCATTGATGTTTGTATCCCCATGACGGGTAAGACTGAAACTACAAGAGAAGGCAACCTAAGACAGGGGCTATGTTTTTCCGCCATACAAAAAACAAAAGAGGAAATTGTTGGGCCCTGCCATGTGCCTCAGGCCTAGTGCAACTTCCTGAGCCTGACTAGAAGTAGATCCATCGAGCTACTTCCACGTAGCAATGACTCAGCAAGGCCCGGCCTGAAACTGCCTCTACCTAGATACAGCCAATGTGGTACCATGCCACTGGCCTGACCCTGTCATGCACCTCTTCCCCCGCCTTCTTCCCCTGCCCCTTCTTCACAATTAAAAAAATAAATAAATAAATAAATATTTAAAAAAAAAAAGGAAAGAAAATTAATGAAATAAGGAGTTGGTTTTTTGAAAAAATAAATAAACTAGATAAACGTTTGGCTAGACTAACTAGAAATAAAAAAGTAAAATCTCTAGTAACTTCAATCAGAAATGACTGAGGGATTGATCCCTGTGAATCGAATAGTGACTAATTCTCACATAAATCGGATTTAATTTTGACCAAAGTACATTATTTAAACATTAATTTTTAATTCACTTGTTAATATGTTGTTTAGGATATTGCATCCTCATTTATAAATGACATATGTTTGTAATTTCCCCTTTATAATAATATATTTTCTTCAATTTTAGTAGCAGATGTCCCCAGATCAAGTAGAATGATTTTGAAGCATTTCTTCTTTTTCTATTGTCTATAAGAATTGGCATGATCTATTTTTTGAAATTATCTGTTACTTTTATTTATAAGTATTAGTTGTCTATTTTTTGAGACTTAAAAAAAAATAATGAGAAGTTAACTGATAAACTTCATACTGAACCTCAGAGTCAAAGCATTCTATAATAGACATACTCTTATTTGACAATGTGAATGTTAATTTCTTTGCATTATTATCATTATTATTGCTTAGTATTTCTATATAGCAGTTGTCTGATTCCTTTTCTGAATGTATTTATGTTCATTCTTGACGAGGTTTTTGTTTCTAGTCCTTATTTTAAACATTGTTATTGTTATTAAAATTTAAGCCTTTTTAATTTTGTTAGGGCAAAAAAATGGAAACCTAACAAACACATGTATATGTAAAAAAAAAAAAAATGGATTTTATTAGCCAACGAGGAAAGGATGATGCCGTCACCGTCCAGATACAATCCTGGGTCCCACGGTTCTTCTGAACCACCTGCAGCCTGGAATCCAGACTCTCCGCAGCAGGAGACGTGGGTGTGTAGCGCCCTCTGGTGGTGATTGGCAGGAGCCTCAACACCTGGTTGGCGCTGAGCTGGTCTCCCGAGAAGGGAACGCCTCCCCCAGCTCCTGTCTTGGTTTGTGGGGGTAATCTCAGAAACGCTGAGAAGATAGGTAGAGAGAAAGGGATGATAACTTGACTTTGATGATACTTAGAAATAAGTATGGACTGAAAAAGTGGTAGAGGAAGAACACTAGAGAAGATCAAAGATCAAATTAAAAAAAAAAAAAAAAAGAGTAGAAATGTTCTGTTTTAAGTGTGGCAAAGTGGATTTTTCTTATTTGCCCTGACATGCTTGCATTCCTGAGGCTTGGCACCACCTTGCCTTGCTTTCTGGGGCTGAGTTCAAGCCTATACTTGGGGTAACAGGAACTTTTGCTAATGTGCTCAAGGCTGGAGGAAAGCCAGCTCTTTGAACCCACCTCAGTGCGAGCCATGTGGGACGCTGACTGAGAGAGGCCCATCCTCAAGGCGGGACACTGGACACAGGTTTAAAAAGACCAAGTATCCGAGGGTGGGGCAGGTTCAGACAGAGGTGTTTTCTCCCTGGCAAGAGCAGTGGGCCTGTGGGGCACCCAGAGAGCCCCAGTAGAAAGACCCTGGCCCAGAGAAGAATGGTGGAGGAAGGAAACAGACTGCAGGAGGGACCCCAACGTCCTCCTTCTCTGAGAACCCCTCCTGCATGAGAAGTTGCTGTCAAACCTGAACTGAAAGTCTCTCCTACCTCCTGAACTTTCAGTGTGCAGTCTGGACTACTACAAAGTTATTTAATAAAAGGCCATAACCCTTATCCCTTCCCCTGTGGGGAACACAAAGTCATGACTGTTTCTTGCTCCCTACCACATCTTCCGGACCTGTGCTTCAAACAAAATAAGACTTCAGTAAGTCACTGTTCAATGAAGGAGTATAAGAATAAATAAATGAGTCATTCATCTGTGCACTTCCAGCTGGCCTCTGAGTAGTACGGCAGGTCCATCTATGGTAGTCCACGGTTGATAACTGAATGAGTGACCGCTTGGGAGCCTAGATAAGGTGGTTGCTTGGGTGGCTGTGAATTAAAGATGTTGCATAAATGTCAGGTTGAACCACTGCTGGGAACTTTGCTCCAAGGCAGGATGTGGGCTGAATAACTCTCCTCTTCCTATTTTTGAGGGTGGGGGTTGGGCACTGAAAGTGCCTCTGATTTGCTAGTGGGGCCTGAGAAGGGGCTGCCAGGTCTGCAGAGTTGAGAGCGTAGGGAGGAAGGCGGAAAAAAGAGGATGTAAGCAGCAGCCAGCAATAAGAACAAAGCCACCCACAGGGACTCGTGCTGTAGAAGACAAATCAGAACTCTGGAGGAGATCTGAAGTCACCGCTCGTCATCTGCCACCGGCCTGCCCTAACTCTTCACAAGACTGAGGGTCTTTCCAAAATGCAAAGAATAAGCATATCCTCCCCCCCCATAGGTTTGTGTGAGGGTATTAAATGGAATAATGTGCGTGAAGTATTTAATGTAGTATCTGACTCAGAGCATATACTCAATAAATATTACCTGAGTACATTCATTTCAATTTTCTGTCATATTGATATGGAAGGGAAGTGTCAGGGTGGCTCTTCTGTGGAGTCATTGTCCCTTGTCTGACCTTTCCCTGGCTGTAGGGAGACTGGACTGGCCTAAAGCTGCCAAAGCCCAGCAGTCATTTCCTACACCAGAGGATGGGTTCTCCAAAAGCAGCTGTGCAACTGGGATGTGGGCACAAGTTGTTTGTCAGGAATTATTGCTTGTGAAAGGAAAGGAGGGAACAGGATTGGGCAGAGGGAGAAGCTGAGTTTTGATGCAGTCCTGATGGAGCTTCAGCCAACTTGACCAGAAGCCCAAGAACAAGTGATATCCATCAGTTATCTCCCTCCAGAGTAGAAGGCCTGGCCTTCATACTCCCATCTCATCAGTCACCAGCTAAGGGCTACCCTGGTGAAGGCAGGTCCGTGGACAAAGAGATACCTGCATCTGAGCAGACAGGGAAATGTTAGGCAGCAGGAGGCTGTCTGCTAACTCCAGCCTTGCAGGGGGCAGTCAGTTCCTACAACAAGTTAACTCAAGTTATGTTTTGAAGAATTCTATTTGCTTAAGTGTTGCTGTTCACAGCATGCTTCAGAGATGGCCTTACAGTGCACACGGCGTGTTGGTAAGGGGACCTTTGGGCAAATTTGAAGCAGATGGTAAAGTAATAACAATCAGAAAGCTTGTCCTCCTGGTTCAGTAGGGAGCAAGTAGATCTCATCTTTCTGAATGTTCTGATATACTTAGCGCTGAAAGACCATTTCTAGCTAGGTTGAATGAAGGGATAAAGAGGACTTGCTGGGACCCTGGCTAAAGAAGTCAGCATCCCAAATGCCAGAAGGCAGAAACTGAAGAGGAGAAGGCAATGGATGGGGAAAGAGTGCTCAGAGCAGCTAAGCTGGGGAAGGGAGAGTATGGCTTGGGTGGAAGCTGCAAAGCACCTGGGCTCTACTCATAATAATAGCTTTGTCTTGAGCAAATGATTTGCCCCCCTGAGTTTCAGTTCCTCCATCACATGCCAGTGTACTCTAACTCATCTCCATATTCTACTTACTATCATGCGAGCTGAATCACTTCACACATTTTTAAAGTGTTGTGGCCACCTCCAGTCACAACTGAGTGACTCTCACACTATAAGTTAGAAAACTACATAAGACATAGGAAACAATTACTGTTGCCAGACCTTAGGCAACATGCAGGTCTGGGTGGTGAAAACAAACACCTGCAGGTGAGCCCTGCTGTCAGGCAGGCATCCTGTAGGTCATTCTAAGGACGTTGGCGTCCAACATGGCCACTGTTGGAGGGTTTTTATGAGACAGGTGATACTACTTAATTTATATCTTAATGGAATCATTATTGCTGCCATGTTGAGCATTGACTGAAGGGAGGAAAGAGTAGACATAGGTGGCCCAGTTAAAAGAATACTGCAATGTTATAAGCAAGAAGTGGTGGTGGCTTAGTCTGGGTTAATGGCAGCAGTGAGAAACTGGGACATACCTAGGTGGTGGTGCAGACAGATTTGCTCATGCGCTGAATTTGAAATCAAGAGTGATGCCAACGCCAGGCACAGTGGCTCAGGTCTACAATCCTAGCACTCTGGAGGCCGAAGCAGGAGGATTGCTTGAGGCCTGGAGTTTGAGACTAGCCTGAACAAGAGCAAAACCTGATCTCTACAAAGATAGAAAAATTAGCCAAATGTGGTGGCACATACCTGTTGTCCCAGCTAGTTGGAAGGCAGGAAGGTCACATGAGCCCAGGAGTTGGAGGTTACCGTGAGCTACGAAGACACCACTGCACTGTATCTAGGGTTAAGAGCAAGACCTTGTGATAATTAAAACGAACAACAACAACAACAAAAAAAGTGGTGCCAAGATGAATATACTAAGCCTTTAACCATATTTTGAGAGCAAGAACTATGTATCAGTTAGGACTGAATTTATATATAACAAGAAACCCAACGATTATGGCATAAACAAATGGAAGCTTGCTTGTTTCATATAACTGGTTAGACCAAGGCTGGTCAGCTACTCAAGTTGCCACCAGTATCCCAGGCTCTTGCTATCTTTCTGTTAAACCACACTTTAACAAATTGTTTCTTTATCCCTTTTCCTGTGGTTCATAGTTCCCAAACTGCTGCTGTACTTCCTGGCATAATGCCAGTGTTCCTGAAAAGGAAAAAAAATGGCAGAGGGACAAAAGGGACCCTACTCGTTGAGTTTGTCCCTTTTCACCTAGAAAACAAAAACTTTCCTGGAAGCTACATCCAGTAAAACTTCCCCTCGTATCTCACACTGGGTCATGTGACCAAATTTAGGAGAATGACATTATTAAGTGTGCTGTAGGAAAATTACAATTCATCCCTTTTGTCTAGGGCAGGGATAACTCCTCCTTAAAGTCAATAACTTTCAACTGGTAACTGACAAATAGGAGTTCTATCAGCAGGGAACAAAGGGGCATGTGGTGAAAAGAATGTTGGGTTGGTGATGAACAATTTCTATTGTTGATTGCACTTTGTAATTTTGTTATAAAATACCTCCCCTACATATTTGGCAGTGTATATAATAAACATGTTTTGATAAGATGTTGGCACAATGACACTGTAATTATGGAATATGTCATAAATAAGGTAATTAAAAGACATGGGAGGGACATGGAGAAGGACACTATTTCAGATTATTTTAAAATGGCCTGTGATGAGAACAGTGCCCAGAGGACCCCTGAAGTCCATGTAGAATTTTTTTTTCTTTTTTTGAGACAGAGTCTCAAGCTGTGGCCTTGAGTAGAGTGCTGTGGTAATACAGCTCACAGCAACAAGTTCTTGGCCTTAAGCTATTCTCTTGCCTCAGCCTCCTAAGTAGCTTGGACTACAGGTGCCCACCACAACACCCGGCTATTTTTTTGTTGCAGTTGTCATGTTGTTTAGCAGGACCGTGCTGGGTTTGAACCCTCCAGCCTCAGTGTATGTGGCCGGCATCCTACCGACTGAGCTACGGGTGCCGCAATGTAGAATTTTTTCTTTTTTTTGCCTAGAAAAACATTTTAAGTATGAAAAGTTAGGTCCTAGGATCTAGTCTTGAGAGCAAAAACTAAATTGTTCTGAAAAATAAAGTAAGCAGAAATTTAAACCTTGATTGGCAGTGCAAGCAGAAAGATACAGGGATTCTGAGAACTAGGAAGGAAGGGAGAAAATTAAATGTATGGCAGAGAAAGTCATTTAACCCTTATGACAAAAGGGCATTATAGCCTCTCCCATTCTAAGGAAGGAGTCAAATGGCAGAGCCAGGATTAAAATGCAAGAATTGGCCAGGTGTGGTGGCTCATGCCTGTAATCCTGGCACTCTGGGAGGCCCAGATGGGTGGATTGCCTGAGCTTAAGAGTTCAAGACCAGCCTGAGCAAAAGTAGACCTCATCTCTAAAACTAGCCAGCTCATGTGGTAGCTGCCTGTAATCTCAGGTACTTGGGAGGCTGAGACAAGAGAATTACTTGAGCCCAAGTTTGAGGTTGCTGTGAGCAACCATGGCACTCCACCAAGGGTGACGAAGTGAGACTCTATCTAAAAAATAAATAAATAAATAAATAAAATTCAGGAATTCCTGACTCAAAACCTAGTGCTTTTCTGCCCAAAGTGTCGCCCAAAGAGCCTAGAGCTTAGATCTAACCTGGAAGGCAGTTGCTTGGTCGTTCATAAACCCTCCCATCCTCCCCTCTCTGTCTATGGAAAGAAAGACTTGGTGGTGAGGGTCCACTTCTGCTGTGAACTGTTCTATCAAGAACTCTGGCAGGAAGTCCCACAACAACCTTGGGGAACAGGCAGTTTCCTCTGGTTAGTGTTGTGGGTGATGGTTCTACCTTCTCCCCCAGAACAAGCTGATAAACAATCTTTGCTCCACCTCCTGTCCTGGCCTCCTGAAACCAGACCTCGGTTGCTAAGCCAACTGAGAACTTCAGTTTCCTGATAAGAAGGGGTCTGGCATCTGAGCCTATAGAACAAGCACAAATTTGCATTTGGTTTCCTTTGTAGGAGGCAGGGAGAGGGGCGGAGGAGAGAGAGAGAGAGGGAGAGAAAGGAACAAAACATAGCTGTTTTTAATCATATAGCCCCATTCACCCTGGGAACTTGATGCTCGCGGTTTCTCACATATCTACAACTTCATTGCTGTCTAGACCTCACACCCCTTAGACTTTCCATCAGAAGTAAATTACTGCTATAGTCCCCTTCCTCTTCCTCTCAATCGCAAGGGCACTAGTGAGCTCTGCTATATATACCATTGGAATATATGGCAATATCAGCTCAAATATTCCATTATTTAAAGCATTCTTACATCTAAAATCTCCCTTTGTCTTTGGAAGAACCCTGCAAGTTACGTTTGTTGTGAAAACTCCCTGGAGGGCTGAAATGGTATTTCCTTGGACTTGAGTTCAGGTTTATGTGGTTCAATTCCCTGCATTCAGCAACATGACACTCAAGAAATGACAGCTGAGCTGCATGAAAGCCTTTAGCCAACAGACAGGTGAAGAAATGACTGAGTGGGCTGTGGGTATTTGGCTCTTATATAGGCATCTACTGAAACTGAGCTAGCCCTCATTCCCTTGTCAGTATGCAATTTCTTGCAAGCTCTCTGAGAGTGCCAAGTTTGAGTGGCTCTATTTCATAGAGTTCAGTTTTGGACAGGTGCTCATTTGGTACAGAAAGTAAATAGACATGTGGGCACCCATACATATACACACTGTATGCCTCCATCTCTTTAATTAAGACGTGAGACATAAGTTGGAACGATATATATATATATATATATATATTTTTTTTTTTTTTTTTTTTTTTTTTTAGACATAGTCTTACTTTGTTGCCCTCCGTAGAGTGCCGTGGCGTCACAGCTCATAGCAACCTACAGCTCTTGGGCTTAGGAGATTCTCTTGCCTCAGCCTCCCGAGTAGCTAGGACTACAGACACCTGCCACAACACCTGGCTACTTTTTTGTTGCAGTTTGGTAGGGTCTGGGTTCGAACCCACCAACCTTGATATATGGGGCCAGTGCCCTACCCACTGAGCCACAGGCACCACCCAGGGAACGATATTCTTTGCAGGAGCCAAAAGGGAAGGAAAAGCAAGTAGTTTCTGAGACTCCAGTGGGTGAAACAGTTGTTAGAGAGTGGGAAATCTTGCCTCCAGCCTCTTTATGCCACCACCTGCCTCTTTTCCCTCCAGGCTTCTGCCACTGTAGCCTTCCATCTTTCTCCCATGATCCTCTTTTCCTTGGCTCCTTTACATCCTGTGGCCACTTAGTGGATATCCCTCTGTCTAACAGTTGTTCAGTACAGCTCCTTCCTGGGTGAGGCAGAGTCAAGGAGAGAGATAGAAATTGTGGGGGTCTGGTGTCATTCCTTCTTGGGCTATGGGGACCTGGACAGGTTGGAGGCCAGGGCTATCAATGTGTCAGTTATTAAGTATTTCCTGCTCTCTGTGTTCTAGGAGTGTTTTCTATTGTCTGTCTCTGCCAATCAAATGAAAAAAAAAAGGGAAAAAAGTAGAAGACAGATATCCATCAGATCACTTTATTGGGATGAATACAGGGTCTTAGACAGAGGCATCTCCTGGATTCTGGTCCTGACAGCCACTAACTGGCTGTGCGGTGAGGGGGTTTCATACCCCAGTCAGGAGGGCCAACGACTGTAAGCTCTAAGTTGTCTCCAGGCAGTGATTTCCCCATTGTTGAAACCCTGCCTAGCAGAGTTTTCAGCACTCAGCAAGAAAAACCTGGAGCATTTGAATGCTTCCAATACAGTTCCTTCTGACTTGACATTCCACAAATCCAGATTCTTTCTGTTAATAAGTGGCCACAGCATGGTGGTTAATGAGACACAAGCAGGCAATAAAGATATTTCATTGCAATTGACATAAGAAGAGACTTTTTATTCAAGTTAATCGATTAAAATTTATGTTGGAGGACCGATGGTTAAAAGTGTTATGGAAGGTGAGTATTAAAAAAAAAAAGGTAACAAAGGATACATTTTATTAAAAGAAAAGGTATAGGATTAGGAAGTCTTATTACTGTAAGAAGTGTTGAGTTTATTAATTATGGTTCATATAGAATAAACTTGGAACTCACACTCAAGCTCTATTTTTCTATCCAGAATCTCAGACATAACACTGATTCTGAAATCTCAGTTACTATAGTCATGGGACTGAATTAGTTTTTAAATTTCCCTTGACTGTATGAAAAATAATATGCAATTCTGGGATGTTGTACAAGTAAGCAGAGAGACAATAAAGAAAAAATATTGGATCCATACTTGTCCGGGTTTGCTACAGATCCCAACCTGGGCTGGGAGTAGACAGGGGAGATGACACTGAGGGAAAAATCACAAGACCTTATATGAACTTAATGTAAAGTCTCAGAACCTGGAGAGACATACATTGACTCTCACGCCATGGTGGCAGATTGAGTCAATGCAGCGAATCTCTGGCTTTTCCAGAAGCCTTTTATTGAGTTTTAACACAAAGCTTATATGCAAAATACAAAGATATCAAAAGATAGAGTTAATAGCTGGGCATTGTGGCAGGCACCTGTAGTCCCAGCTACTTGGGAGGCTGAGGCAAGAGAATAGCTTAAGCCCAAAAGTTTGAGGTTGCTGTGAGCTGTGATACAATGGCAGTCTACCTGGGGCAGCAGCTTGAGACTGTCTCAAAAAAAAAAAAGATAGGGAAAGAATCCCAAATACTCAAAAAGAAAGAAAGGCTGGGCAAATGGGAATAGAGTAGGGGGTTATTAACAAATGGCCAGGAAAACCAGTTTCATCCTCTTAGGGCAAGCCAGCCAGGTTTCTTAATCTAAACTGCCTATCAGGAGTTCAAAGGATTTGGCCCTGCTGAAGAGCTTCTGCCCATGCACCTGCTGAAGTCTGTGCACTGGCAGAGTTGCAAAGACTTTGCCTGTCTGGAGAGCTTCTGGGCTCCTTTCATCTTACTGTTCTTTTTTTTTTTTTTCATTTTTATTTTGTTGTTGTTTTACCCGTTCAGACACTCAATGTCTTTTCATTTGAGAATTTAATCCATTTATAGTCAAACTAATTATTTGTAAATATGACAAACAAACAAGACCTTACTACTGCCGATTTGTTGATTGATTTCTGGTTGATTTGTAGATCTTCCATCTTACTATTCTTGATGAGTCCCCAGGGATGGTATGTCTGCATGCTTTCACATGGATTGAGTCAGCCCTCCACTGAAAAATCAACCTATCCATCTCCCACACATACTTTTGATAAATTGTGTTCCTTCAGGGGAAGTAATTTGTTCTCAGGATGCCACTTTGGTTGTACTCTGTGCTTATAGCAGTTAGCAGGTGGATATGTTTGAGTTGCAAAAGATGCGCTTAAAAAGATTTTGTTTGTTCAATACATAAATCTTCTCTGTCAGAAGTTTGAAATGTTGGAGAAAATCAGGCATTTTAAATTTCTAATTGTAGGTAAAAATATCTAAGAATCTTATGAATTACACGATCTTCTGGCCCCTTCTTTTCTCCTACATTGGTGAATGATGTGCTCATTTCCTATATGTCTGCCTTATCTCTCAAGGATCATTTTCATCTTTCTGAGAACTTCCAGCAGCTGTGATGCTTATTATGCTGAATCTCTGACCCATATAGGAAAAATAAACACAAAAAAACAACAACAAAAAATTCACCACTTTGGGGAGAAATTAGAAATGAGTGGAGCATTTGGAAACAGACTGACAAGAATGTGGTTACATTACATATCTGATTGAGGACATCATGGAAGGCTTTGACTAGGCCCCTTGTCAGCTCCATGGAAAACTCCAGGGCAAACATTAGTGGACTCATTAGGGAGTTCCTGGATAGAAGATTTCCATCTTCATGTGAATTAGAAGTTCACTTATACCTGCTGTGTGACCTTGGACCAGTTTCTTAACAGTGATGAACCTATTTTTCCTTAAAGCACAAATAAGCACATGATTAGTGATAATGCTGATTTGAAATAATGTTTGTAAAATATTTAGCATATTGCCTGAAACATATAAAGCAATCAAGCCATGAGAGGTGAATGATCAAGGAGAACTGGGAACCTCCTAAATGTGATCAAGATGTCAGGATCAAGATGTTCGGTTCAACAAATATATATTGTCCAACTGCTAATGTTATAATTGTAGTCCAGGGGATTCATTCATTCATTTGTTCAGTAAATATTTATTAAGCAGATACTTGTTAAGAAAATTGGTAGTACCTATTGGTTGGTTGCTCTAAGACATCAATAATGCTGAAAATACACTTTAAATTATTATTATTATTATTTGAGACAGAGTCTCACTCTGTTGCCCTGGAGTTGAGTGCTATGGCATCATCATAGCTCATAGCAACTTCAAATTCTTGGGTTCAGGTGCTCCTCATGCCTCAGCCTCCCTAGTAGCTGTGACTACAGGCACCTGTCACAACATCTGGCTAATTTTTCTTATTCTTTTGTGGAGATGGAGTCTTACTCTTGTTCAGGCTCACTCCTAAACTCAAGCAATCCACCTGTCTTGGCTCCCAGAGTGCTAGGATTACAAGCATGAGCCGTACCACTTCTGGCCCACTTTAAAATTCTTAATCTTTGTTCTTTTTTAAATGAGTATATTCTGTATTCAGAGAGGTTTTCTAAAGGAAAATAGATAATTCTAAGTAAAAGAAGCTAATCTGAAAGGGTAATATACTGTACAGATACAATTATGTGAAATTCTATAATAGGAAAGGCTATGGAGAAGGTAAAAAGATCAGTAGTTGGGGTTGAGACAGAGGGAGGAAGGGATTACTAGGAGAAACAAAGAAATTTTAGAGAAGTGAAACTATTGTATATGATACTGAAAAGGTGAGTATAGATGGGTCAAATTCATAAAATGTACAAGACAAAGAATGTACCCTTATGTAAACTATGGACTTTAGTTAATACTAATGTGTAAAATATTGGTCCATCGATTGTAAAAAATGTACTACACTAATACAAGCTGTTATTAATAGGGAAAACTATGTGTGGGCTAGGGCTAGAGGAAATATGGAAACTCTCTGTATTTTCTACTCTATTTTTCTGTAGTCTTAAAACTGCTCCAAAAATTAGTCTACTTGTTTAAAAAATAGTAGGCAGAATTTTCACAATTCATTTTATCTCCCAGCCCTACCTCTTGGAGATTAGATTTGATTTCTCAGACTGTAATGCACATTTCCCCTTCATGATCCTAGACTAATCTGTGTTTATCTTAATCCTAGTACCTCTGTATTACATCTTTCTCACAAGAATGTAAACTCTGTGACAACGAGGACCATGCCTTGCTCATCTTTGTAGGATAATGTCAGTCTTCTGGTCAGACTTCTCAACAGCTTCCCATTCTAAGTGCTTTATATATATGAGCTAACCAAATCCTTAAAAGAACTCTGGAAGAGAGGTATTATTATTAACCCCATTAAATATAAGAAAACTGAACCATACGTTAAGAAACTTGTCTGATGTAACAAAACTAGTTAAGTGGCAGCGTTGGGATACCAACTCAGGTGTTCTGGCTCCAGAATCTGCAGAAAGCCCCAAAATGTTTTAGACTATAGGTCACAGCACTTTGCAGGGAGTGAAATCATTTTAGAGTGCCTTGAACAAACATATATTTTTTTAAAAACTGCAACAGTAGAATGGAAGAAAAAGGAGAAACATCAGCATACCTTGCACATAGGAGTGGTGTAGCTTTGTGAAATTTTTTGTTTTCTTTGTACATTACATGTGTGGGTGTCTGTGCTGGAACACCATGTAAAGTGTATTTAGAAAGTTCACTAACTTAAACCATACAAGAGTTATTACCTAAGGTAACGAGCAATGCAGAGCAGAGGCAGTTCCAGGCCTGCCAGCCATCTCTGGCTCCTGCCCTATTTCCCTCAAAGAAATGTTCACCTTGTTCAGCTGGATGTTTTGGCTTCATCTCTGCAATTCCTGTCATCATATCCAAACCTATTGATGCCTAGAGGCAGAAAACATTAACTTTTCTGGAGAAACCTATTCCAGAAGACCTCAGCAGATCTTCCCTTGCCTCTTTCACTAGGATAAACATCTCTTTACCTCCCACAGGCCAGAGCTGGAGCACAAGCCTAGCATAAGTCAGTCTCAAGGAAGGAGACTGGTCTGTAGCTGGGACTACAGGCACCTGTCACAATATCTGGCTAATTTTTCATCTTGTAGAACCAATGGGTTCTACCCATCTGATACACCTCTGAGAAAAGATTTTGCTAGCAAGGACAAAAGGGAAAGTGAGTACTAGGCAACGAAAGAGTTTATCCAGAGTAGAAACTACAAGATGAAAAATATTTCAATTAATTTTCTGTCTCCTTAGAGATAGAAGCTTATGGCAGACTACCTATCTATTCATTTATTCATTCATTCTTTGAAGAAAAATTACTGATTATTTAATATGTGCCTGGCAATGGAGGTATAGAAGTGAACAAAAGAGACATGATCTATGTCTTTTTGGAAATAACTCTAGAAAGGGAGAGACCAACTGAATAAATAATTCCAAAAGTATATACATATATGTGTGTGTATGTATATATATATATAAATTTTTACAATTTTTTTTTTTTTGAGGAAAAGTCTCAATTTGTTGACCTTGACCTTGGTAGAGTGCCATGGCATTATAGCTTACAGTAACCTCAAATTCTTGGGCTCAAGTAATCCTATTGCCTCAGCCTCCTGAGTAGTTGGGGCTACAGGTGCCCACCACAACACCCAGCTATTTCTTTAGTAACAGGGTCTTGCTTTTGCTCAGGCTGGTCTCAAACTCCTGAACTCAAGCAATCTACCTGCCTTGGCCTCCCAGATGCTAGGGTTACAGGTATAAGCCACCATGCCTGGCCCTTGTTATAAATGTTTTTAAGGAAACAAAGGAAATGATGTGATTTAAGGTTGTAATAGGAGGATCTGGTTTAAGTGGAAAGAGGGTCAAGAAAGTCTTCTCAGAAAAGGTCATTTAAAAAAGACATAAAGAAGGAAGAAAAGTTAGTGAGTTAAGGAATGGGAAGAAGAATGTTTCAAGTAGAGGGATCAGCATGTACAAAATGTTGAGATTGAAAAGATCTTGGCACTTTGGAAGAATGGAAAGAAGGATAATATAAAGAGGCACAAAGTTGCTAAGGCGAGGCCAGAGAACACAAAAGCACAGATCTATCCCACAGGCACTTCAAGGAGGACCACCCCAGTGGATTTTTGGTTATCAGGTATAGAACAAAGACTCTTTCCAGAAGAGAGATATCTGAGAACATTAGCTCCAACTTGTGATAACGTAAAAGGTCATCATTATTTCCAGTATTCAGATGTCCTTTCTTCATCCTATCTTTCTTCAGATATCATGGCTTATTCCTGGAAGATGTGTAGGCTATTGTTCAACCCATTTCTCACTGGAGATAGGAAGCCAATACTTCAGATGGCTTGACAGAAACATAGCTTGTGATGCTTGCGCTTCTGTTGATCTCAAGAGAAGGAGAAATTGTACAGGACTATTGATGGTGTTATTTTGTACCAGTTCTTGGGGGAAGAGAGGTGGTTTTGTTTTTCTCCTGTCTTTGAGCCAATGGATAAGATCAGATTCTATGTGTTGGACAGGGTTCCCCTGAACATTGCCATCGTCAATATGTGAATTCTAAAATATGTGAATATTGAAGCATTCCCCCTGTAGTTGGGTCAGTTGGTCCCTGCCACATGAAGGCAGCTCCAGGAGTAAACAGAAAATTACCCAGAAGCAGACCCCTGGGAGACCCCAAGAGCAGTGATACTTTGTCTTCAAGTCTTGAGGAAGAGCACTTATCACAAAGATAAGTCTTAACAAACCTTCATCAAAGTCTTAACAAAACTATTCTTGACCTTAGCTATTTTCTGTAGGGTATTGAAGATACAGTCAATGTCCAAGTTAGGCAAAATGGTCTATCTTGAGACAAACATGTATTACTGCAGAAGGAGAAAGTAATAGTTTGGATCCTTGTGGTGGACTCTGATGACAAGTAAGTAGCAGTACTGATCTTTGGAGCATGTGTTTCTTGAGTTTTCTCAGAAATATTATGAGATAGGAGCCTGCAAAACAGATAGTACTTTCTGTAATGAAGAGAGATGGGGTGAGACTACAGCAATTTGAGGATTAAAGCTATGCGTAAAGTTTGGAAATTGGTCGAAAATACATTCTTTCTGATCTTCATAACTGCCCTGCAAGTTGATTTCATTATTAATACTGCAGCAGAGGAAGGCTCAGAGCAATGCCAACCGCAAGGCTGCAGGGAAAGCAAGAGGCAGAGTGGGTTCAGGTCCACGCTCACCCTGCTGCCTCCCTGAATGCAACTTATTTGCATGCTTCCTGTCAAGACCTTCAAAAAAGGAAGGCTGGGGTCATTTTCTTCCATCCCACAGACAGACTGGGGAACTATCCAAGAGATAGTGAGATACATCAGCTGTAAGAAGAAAAATAAACTTTTCTCTTGGCAGAAACTAAGGTGCCTTGTGGCGTCCTTTAACTTCCTACTTCCTTATCTATATCCATTCTCATCTCTTCTCCACCCCCTCAAATAAAATTATTTTCTCATTTAAAGTCAAACTTCTATCTAAGCCTCTCCTGGCCTGTTCATCCCTCTCCTCTCAGACCTTCCTTGTTCCATAGGTATATTCTCTTGTACTTTAAATTCCTCCCTTGATGGCTCCTGTCTTTATACCTATAAAATGCTCTAATTTCTCCCATGTTAACTCATCTAATTAACCTTTTCATATGGTTATCCATACTTCTCAAAAGTGTAGATTATACTTAACTTCACCTTCCTACATCCCAGTAATTTCTCATGTCTTTCTCAACTAGCTCCCACCTCTGCTTTACTACCTTCATTAATGTCATCCTAACATTCTAATGAATACTTTAAAAAGTTTATTTATGTATGTATGTATTTATTTAGACAGCATCTCACTTTGTTTCCCCAAACTAGAGTGCTATGGTATCAACCTAGCTTACAGCAACCTCAGACTCTCCTGGGTTCAAGCAATCCTCCTGCCTTAGCCTCCCAACTGGCTAGGGCTACAGGCCTATGACATGCGGCTAATTTTTCTATTTTTAATAGATACAGATCTTGTTCTAGCTCGGACTGGTCTCCAATTCCTGAGCTCTAGGGATCTTCCTGCCTTCACCTCATAGAGTGCTGGAATTACAGGTGTGAGCCACCGTGACTGACCTAAAAAGTCTTTTTAAATTAAAGTCTTATACACATGTACAAAGAGTTGGTAAGTGTTCAGTGCAAAGCATGGTCACATGGTGAATCCACCTATGTATCTAAGGTTAAGAAATAGAACATTAACAGCACTGTGGAAGTCCTGTGGTATTCTGTCGTGATCCCTAATGCCCCATCGCCTTTCGAAGGAAACAGGCGTGACACGGATAGAATTACAAGATTGCAAGAGATGCGCTAACAATAAGTGAAGGGTAGCTTTGAGCAACCTCCACAGTAGCTATTTAT
This sequence comes from Loris lydekkerianus, assembly GCA_963574355.1. Classification (NCBI taxonomy): domain Eukaryota; kingdom Metazoa; phylum Chordata; class Mammalia; order Primates; family Lorisidae; genus Loris; species Loris lydekkerianus. The sequence continues at coordinate 25,783 of CAUYPK010011110.1, forward strand.
TGAGACTGTACATGACAGGTGAGGGGTGTATTAGATAATGACTGCATGCTTAAGGATTGCCACAGGCTCAGGCTCTCTCTCCGGGACTCCAGAGGATGATTAAGCTTTAACATGTACGGATGTGTTGCCCAAGGGTCCACCTCCAAGCTGCAAAACATCTGGCCCAGAGGCCGTCTGGCTCATCTTGTCTCCTACAGTATTCTCTCAATCCTTCTTTCCTCCTTCGTCCTTAAAGGTAACACCATCCTGATTTATAATATAGATTTGTTTTACCTGTTTTAAACTTTATAAATGGAAGCTTATGTCATGTACTCTTTTCTGTCTGGCTTCTTTTGCTCAACATTACGTCTGTGTAATGTAGTCATGTTACTGCATACAGCAGTGGTTTATTTATTTTTATTGCTGTGTAGTACTCCATTGTATAAAACACTTCAATTCATTCATTTTACTATTAATAGACATTTGAGGTTATTTCCAGTTTGAGACTATTTCAAGTAAGTTCCCATGAACATTTTTGTACTCGTCTTTTGGTGCACATGTGCACATTTCTCTCCATTTTTTTTTTCTTTTCTTTTTCTTTTTTTCTCCATGTTCCCCCATTCACAATACAGACCAGGTATGGGGCCTGGGCTGGGGTGTATGTAGAGTAAGTTTACTCTGCCTCCTCTTTCTATACAGTCAGTGCAAGAACACAGCCTTTGGTAAGCACCAGGCGGGCTCTTCATTTGTTTTTAAAGAAAGAAAGTCATTTGGTTGGAATAACACAAAACAGGTTGGGAAAATTAAGGCACAATATTATTCAACCAATTAGACAAATTTATCATGAACACTACTGTTCTCACAGAGAGAGGCACAAGACGTGAGTCCAGCCAGGAAAAGGTACTTGGGGAAGACGTGTCCTTGGTGTCAGAATACACAGAGAATGGGAACAGAAACAGACTGTGTAATTAAGTGCAAACCTGCATACGCCCTTATGCACTCAACTTTTAGAATCTCTGGGCTAAGACTAGACATTTAATACTAGGGCTGTTTTCTCAGCTCTTGCTCACCCATATTCTGAGACTAAAGAGTCACTAGGAGGCCATGCATGGGGAGAGAAAAGAGGGCTGTAGCTCTGGGGGTCCACAGATCTGAGACTTATTCCTCCTTCTGCCTGCCATTTCTGAATTTAGACTAAAACCTGGGTGAAGAGCAAAACTTCAGATGGACTCTGAACTTCCTACCCTTACAGACAAATGTGCTGGAAAGAAGAGGGCCGATCACCTGGGAGCAAGTGAGCTCAGCAGACCCCAAATGTCATGGTTGATAATTGAAGTCCCGAAATCTGGGCATGTTTGGAAGTCAATGAAGATGAGAAGAGGGAGGAGGAGATGGAAATGTTCATAGGGATTTGGGATTAGAAGGTGCGTTGGGATAACTGCAACGATGATGACAAAATAGTCCCTTAAATTTGTATCACATAACAGTTTATGATAAGCTTTCCATCCCTTAACTTCACATCTCCCCATTTTGCTGATCTGCCCAAGGACAAGATTGGACGGAAGGCAGGGTTCGGACCCTAATCCCTATTTCCTGTCCCTCTTCAGAAGCCCAGACAGTGGGCGGACGAATATAGCAAGAGACCTAGAGATGACCAAGAGGCTAAGACAGTTGCAGGAGAAGCGGCAGAGGGGTTGAACAGGTCTGAGGACCCTGAAAACTGTCCCCTTCTGGGGTTTGTCAGCAGCCGCGTGGAAGGGGGTGACTTCGGTCACGACAAGCGTGTTCGTGGACTCTGGGGTTTGGAAAGTCGAGCTTAATGGGGAGCCCCAGGGAGGGTGGGAGCGAGGTGGCGCCGCCCCTCCCGGACGCGAGTCGGGCGCTCTTGGTCACCCCGCGCCGCCCAGCAGACGGGCCCGCCCAGGTGCGCGGTGGGTTGGGCCGGAGCCCGGAAGGTACGCCGCCCTGCCCCGAACCTGTCCCCTCGGTCTCCCCCCGCGTGAAAGTGAAAGTGCCGAGACCGCGGAGATCGGGGGTTGGGGGCGGGGCCCGCGCGGACCTCGGAGTGGGTGCCGGGCATCCAGGGGCCATGGATGGGCTCGGCCGCCGCCTTCGAGCCAGCCTAAGACTGAAGCGCGGCCATGGGGGTTAGTCCGGCGGGCGCGCCAGGGCTAGGGCGCGGTGACAGCGAGGGCACCCGGGAGCTGGGACTAGGGGCTGGAGGTGGTGCGGACCCAGGGGAGGGCGGCACAGGGGTGGGATCGGGAGCCGTTGGAGGGGAGATTCAAGAGGGCTGCGCGGGCGGTGATCAGGAGACCCAGGGAGTGCAGGGTAGAGGTGAAGAGTGTCAGAGGAGCGAGGGCGGGCGGAGGACTGAGAGGTGCCCAGTTCTGCAGGGGCAAGGGGGAGGCGGCTGGTCAAAGGAAACCGTTGTGGGGCCCAGGGGCCACGTGTCCTTCTCTCCAGGAAGCTGTGGTGCAACCGCAAGCTCTGCGCCCTCCAGGAGGCACTGCCTCAGCCCGGGGTTGGTCTGCCGCCCTGCTGCGCCGCGCAGCTGGGGACTTGGCTGCAGCCTTTGTCCATTTCCTGGGAGTCAGCACCCCTGCCCTTGCCGGTACTTGGTCTCCTGACTAGGACCTTACAACTCCCGTCAGGGGCAGCTGGGTACCTTGTAGAGAGTGGTTCCGTGGGTGGCCTTGGGCAGAGCTGGGATACAGCCTGCTCATCTTTACAGTGTGTGACCCGGGCAAGTCAACCTCGTCAGGGAAATGGGGAATTCATTCATTTATTCATTCAACCAGTTTCTGTTGCTGCTTACCACTAGCTAGTCTTCTGGCTGAGCAGCGATGGCTCAGAGATAATTTACCCAGAGGTCCCACCTTCTGAGAAAACGGAGGATTAGAAAGTGAGCAGGGATCTTTCCCCAGCAGCTCAACCCTTCCAACACTGGCGAGTCAAAAATCCTAGTGAGCCCCTCTCCTTCTTCAATCCCCAGAGCTGGGGGACCCCAGAGGGTAAGATCGGTGCTTCCGTCTCTAAACTGCAGTGACATCTGAGTGATCTGACTTTGTCTCATTCCCATTCCTTTTGGCACTCCTTGCTCTTTCCCCAGCTCTTGCTGTGTTCTCTAAATATTGGTCTCCAATCTCTGGCCATTCCCCTGGTACCACGGGGGGAGGTCAGAGACCAAGGGCTGGGGCAGGGGCCTGGGGCTGCACAGTGGTGGCTGGAGCAGAAAGCATTCTGGCTTCTCCAGAGAGCACTGGCCTGGGCTTTCGCCAGCTTCCCAGACCCTGGGAAGTCTGTGTGAATGGAAGGGGTCTGTTCTGTATGGCCTAGAGGAGGCATTCCAGTTGTTTCCACCCACATGGGGCTGATGATTGTGCCTGGAGGAGCTTCTTGGCATTGAGGAACCCTGAGCTCTAGCACCTGTCAGGTGCTCTTCATTTTCCATATCACCTTCCACCTTCCTGTGGACTTTCCCCTCTCTCTTTTGCCTTTCTGGTCCCAGGAGAATTGTGCACTGGAGGGGGCTGGGGAAAAGAGAAAGAGAAAGAGAGAGAATGAATTATCCTGGTGGGGTGGGGCCGTGATGTTGTGGTCCTGAATTGAGAGCAGCTAAGCTGGATAAGGAAGGGCCAGCTTCCCAAGTCAACGTTCCAGAAGGTCTGCTCACCTATATTCTAGATCTACCTGATGGTTCTGGGACTTCAGTTAGGTGGTTCAGGGAGGAGTTTCCTGGGGGAGGAACAAGTGTAACCAGACTCCTGCCTTCCCTGGAAAGGGTGGCTCCTGCCTTAACTAAAATTCAGGATAATAATTCCTTTCTGGGGCACTGGGGATTAAATGAGATGACTTATAGCTAACATATGAGTTTGGTGGATGTTAGCTTCTCTTATGCTTTTCTGTTGAGAACTTTTGAACTGAGGGTGGGGTGAGGGGAGAAAGTAGTCTTTTGCTTAATTTCTTGGGTTTCGTCCCAAAAATCTAGATACTATTTTTTTTTCTTTTCTTTCTTTCTTTTTTTTTTTTTTTTGGTCAAGAGTATATGAGTTTTGCTATATTCTTGACTCTCCTGATAAAACAGGAGAAAATGAGCTGACAAGGATGTAAGTAAATGCAGCTGAGAGGATATAAGGAAATCATGATTTCCTGAGGTTCTGGAATGGTAAGTGAGAAGATTCTGTTTCTCAAAGTCCTTTGCAAACCTCAGTGGGATGTTCATGTGGAATACACTCAAAAGGAAGGAGTGTGGACATGGAGCTTTCATAATCTCTACCCAATGGATACTGTTAATTTTAAATAGCTCCCAAATTACTGCATGCTTCAGTTTCCATATATATATATATATATATATATATATAAATAAAAGATGCTTGTTCCTCAGACAGGCAGCGAAGACTATACAAGTCTGTTTTGGTTACAAAGAAGGTGTGGTGATGGTTCTGAGTGTTCAGGTTCACCCTTCTCACACATTCCAGCATTCGGAACTTCCTTATTGACTGTGATTGGGGCTTCTCCAAGGAGTCATTACTGGGCTTTCCATGAGTACTAGCCCCATAAAATCTAGGTCAAGAGCTCTTCTGAGTAAAAGAGCTGTCTCCCCTGGCCCAGCACCCCTCTCTCTTTCAGAAGTCTGCTAATTCTTTGTAGGAGTGGTAGACACTGACCCCAAACCCTTTTGCCTCCTGCCTCCTTTTTGAGGCAGCTTCCTGCAAAGGTCTTTCCCTCTTCCCCTTTGACTTTATTCATTCAGAGGTTTCTGTTAGAATCCAGGGTGATTTGTTGCTGTTCTTTCTCAGTTTCCCAGTCTCCAGACACAGGAGGGAGTTAGCAGGGTCTGCTTGTAGCTTGGGCAGAATCACTGCCCTGGCCCAACAGCGGGGACGCTGAGTGATGAGTGGGTGGTATTGATTGCCACTTTTCTCTGCCACTGGATGACCTTCAGGCTGCTGGTGTACCCAGTCCCTTATCCTAGACCAGGGACAATCTTCTGAATCAGTGTTTCCTATTGGGAAGAGGGACTCTGCTGGAACACAGTGATGGAGACACACTCTCTGCTTTAGAGCAGGATTGTGAGTATTTCTGAAATATCCGAAAGTCTCAGCTTAGAGATGGACTTTGCTCTCTATTTTACTGTCAGCAGAGGAGGCTTTTGGGTCCATATTGATTTCTAGGACTCTATTTCTTGCTTGAAGAATTAATCTATTTGGATCATTACTGGGCCATGCCTGTTTATCTTAATCAGTGGAGGGTGGTGGCATCTTGGTTTTAGGAAGTATTTGTTTTGGTGCTCTTGGTTAGGGACCTGAGGTCCTGGAAGTTCTAGAATGCAGTGAATGGCCTTGTGGGGGGTTTTGGCTGCTGTTGACCAAGTTGAAACGTGGAAAGTTAGCAATCAAAGTTACGGGGGTACAGGGTTCTCCTTCTGAGACCGACGAGGTTCTGGTGCCCACAGTCTGATACTATCGGGCATTCCTCTCTGTCCTAAGATTGTAGACAAACTCCTTGCACAATCTGCAGCCAGCCCAGAATTCAAAGCCCTTAGCCCAGAAACAGCCGGGCCTTGGAGGTGTTTGCTTTTCTCTCGCCACACCCTGGGGCTCTTGGGAGGAGCTGAGCTCTGTGCCGCAGTGCCAGGATGCTGCCTTTGTCAGTGCCGGCTTCTGCTGCCTTCCTGGGTCCTGTCACATCCTTCTTGCTCAATCACTGGGTGCATAGGATGGAAACTGCTCTGCCCTCTTTGGAAGACCACGTGTGGCTTGGCTTCTTAGCATTGTGGCTGGAGACTGAAGCAGCAGCCTCTTTCTCAGGCTTTGTGTAGCCAGTCTGCGACGGGGGAGAGGGGAGTCCTTCCTGCCCCGAAGGCCCAGAGATGGAGGGACAAGTGGTAGGCCGGGTACTCAGGACCATCCGACACCGGCTGCCTCGACTTCGAGCAGGTCAGGACTGGATGCCCACTTCCTTTTTTTAGGGTTACCCACTTAGAGGCTGTTTCTTCCTTGAAATGTCTCTCCTTCCTCTTCCTTTATATCTTGCCGTCCCCATGTGACTGGGTCAGGAGGCTTCTCCTGCTGACTTTTAGACTTGGTCATGCCCTCTGTGGGTTTGGAGTGGTCACAGTCCCACGCCCCTTGGGCCTGTCCTGATGTACTTAATATGGGTTTATTCTCAGGGCATACTATTCCAGGCCTGCCCTGGGCACCCTACATGTAGGCCGAGTCTCTGTGGTTCCCTGGGGCCTACGGCCTCCATGTGGCCGCTCCAGTACATTTCCTTGGCTTCCACATCAGTGGTTTCTTTCTTTCCACTCTTGCATCCCCATGGTTTCAAGTTTCCCAGGGCAGGTGTGGAAACTGCCCAGTTGGCTCTGATCTGATTCTGTGACCAGTGGTGCTGGCCAGACTCCAGGTACCCAGCATGGAGGTCACCTTGATTCTTACAGACTCTACTCCGGGAATGGATCAATGAGGTTCTGAAGGGCCCTGGTGTCTTGGTTTCAGGACCTGCACAGGACAATGCGGGGGAAGCTGTAAAGGAACCAGAAAGGGCCCAGGAGCACTCTCTGCCCAGCTTTGCTGGAGGGCAGCACTTCTTTGAATACCTTCTTGTGGTTTCTCTAAAAAAAAAGCATTTAGGGAATGACTATGAGCCTACGATCACCTACCAGTTTCCCAAGGTAAGGACTCGGGCAAGGGGACACAGAGGATTGGAGTGTTTGAAAGGTGGTGGTGGGGGTGGGGGGGGTTCCATTTCCTTCTCCCCACCCGGCCAGGGCTGGAGTCTGGAACTGCCCCAAGCTTGGGCTCAGTGCTCTCCAGTTTCTTTTTAGAGCAGCCCTAGTTTTCTGTTGTTATCACCTCCAGAATCTGGGTCTGACTTCTTTGTGAGGGACTGACCTAGGCTTGGTAGCAGGGAAAGCAGGCTAGTCCTTTTAGCCCTTTTTGGGACCTCTTCTTCTCCCAAATTCCATCTTTAGCCACCCTTCTCCTTAGAGATGCACTTACCTTCTGCCTTCTGCCAGACCTTCTAGAGGGAGTCCCCTCCGTGGGGTATGTGACAAGGAAAGGGTGGGGCAGGCACACAGCTGATGGGCAGGCACAGCACTTTGGCCCAGCCCAAGCATCACACTCCTTCTTGTCTTGTCTTGCACCAATGGAGGGGTAGAAATGGAACAACTTCCTTATTAACCCCTCTCATTAGCAGGTGCAGCAACTCAGCTGGCCTCTTCTCTTCTCTAATGTGGCTTCTCTCTGACATCGCCTTCGTAGAGGCTGGGCCATCTCGGGGCTTTTCTATATTCAGTGTGGCCCTGATCCCCTCCCTGACTACGTAGATTCTCACGATATTAAATTCCGACCCAAGTTCATGTCGACTTGGCCCTGGGGTGGATGTCACAGCTTTGGGATGGTTCTAGACAGACCCAGAAGGCAGACTTCTCAGAGTGACAGGCAAAGACATCCATTGGCCCTCATATCTGTGGAGAAGCTTAAATCGCTTTCAAAAGAAGCCTGCCAGCCCTCTAGCCCTCCCTTTCTGCTCTTCCCCCCACCACCTCAATCCACTTGTCTCTTTTTCTTTTCCTTATAGCGAGAGAACCTGCTTCGGGGCCAGCAGGAGGAGGAGGAAAGGTTGCTTAAAGCCATCCCCTTGTTCTGTTTCCCAGATGGCAATGAGTGGGCACCACTCACTGAGTACCCCAGGTAATTGCTCAGCCTTAGGACAAGAGTATCTGACTGTGGGAGAAGGGACAGGTATGAGCCATGTGGCTTCTGTGGCCCTCTTATCTGCTGTGCATACCAATTTCCTGCCAGGGAGTGGAATTGATTCAATTTATAAATATCTTACTTGGGGTTTCTCAAGGCCAAGGATATTAGCTTTCAGTGTAACCAGTCATCTCTGTACAAAAAGGGTGAGATTCTCTCACTTGTCCCAGGAGGGATAGTCAGTGCTTTTGACTCTGCCACTGGCAGAGGCTGGACTCGGCAGAAGGCCTTTGGCCTTAAGAAGGCAGTGTAACAAAGGCCCTACAGCATGAGCACTGGAACCTGACTGCCTGAGTTTGAATTTTGGCTTTATCATTTATGAGTTGCATGAACTTGGATAAGAAACACCCTCAGTCCTTTCATCTTTAAAGTGGGGATTATAATTGAACCTACCTGAAAGAGTTGGCTCTGATAATTAAATGAGATGATTCATTTAGGGCTTGACACCAAAAGGTCCTTTGTAAATTATTGGTGTTACTACTGATGTGATTAATCAGCTCCCCTTTGCTCTCCTCTCTACCACTCTAATGCTGACTGCCTTCCTATTGTAGAATCCAGTGAGCAAATGCAAACCAAGCCTTGTCTGATTTTTCTTAGGGAGACGTTCTCCTTCGTTCTGACCAATGTGGATGGGAGCAGAAAAATTGGATACTGCAGGCGCCTCTTGGTCTGTGCAGCTCGGAACTGCCCCTTCCTCTCTGCAGCCTTTTTAGCCCCACAGGCTGAATCCTCTGCTGCAAAAGCCCAGGCTCCTTGGCAGCGGTGTTTGTAGAGAGCACAGTCCTGCACCTGCTGCCATGTTAGTGCCCCCTCTGCAACCCCAAAAGAACAAAGAACTGACCAGTACCCCTCCTCGCCTGCCTGGGGAACCTATGCTGGCCATGTGCTCTCTCCAGCTTTCAATAGCTCTCCTCCTTGTGGGAAGCTCCAATTGACTTCTCCCCCTGCCTTCTCTATCAGGCCTGCTTGCCTTGGCCCCTGGAGCCTCCCAGACTGGGATTTGGACAATTATGTTCAAATCTTAGATCTTAAGAGGATTCTCCAAGTTCCTTTTATAGTGATCTCCTCCCTAGCTGTTTCCTCATCTGTAAGACAAACTTGTTTCCCTCTCTGCCAACACCAGATCATGGTCGCACTAAAAGCAGCAATGCCTGCCCCTGAGCCCACCTAGGGCCCTCCAGCCCTCTTCTTTTGACCTTGGTTCCCCCTCTGAACTCCCTGCAGCCTGTCCTGTGAACAGAGCCTTTGGACCACCAGGCATCCTCCATCTGGCCCTGCCATTCACCATATGCCCCCCAGCCCCAGGCTTGCACCTCACCAGCCCCCACTGGGAGAAGACCCCAGGGAGGCTGCAGCATTGAAGGTGCATCTCTGCCCCTCCCCAGCCCGCCGGCCCTGGCCCTCGCTTTCCCAAAGTGTACTGCATCATCAGCTGCATCGGCTGCTTCGGCTTGTTCTCCAAGGTAGGGGAGGAGCAGGATTCCTCAGGGCCTGTTCAGCCTGTTCTGCTTCTAGGCTCTGCCTGGCCACATGCCCTGCCTGTGTAACCTGAGTCCTTAGTGTAGCTCTTCCCCCACAGCCAGAGTCAGTACCGAGGCACATTTGGGGAAACTGAGGCAAAGAAGGGTTTGGGCTTGACTTGATTTTAGGGAAAAGTGGAAACAGAATTTGGGGGACTGGATCCCTTGCAGAGAGAGCCACTGTTCCCACTGTAGCCAAGGGAGAAGGCATTCAAGTGGGGCACAGGGAAAAGCCACAGGAGTCTGCTGAGTTTCTGTTTCCTCATCTGCCAAGTGGATATAATGACCCCTCTTACCTTCCTATTTCATAGGTTGGTGTGAGGCTCAAATAAAGTGATATGTTAGAAATCTCTTTATAAAAGGCAGAGCACTAAACAATATCAGACAGTCTTTATACAAGAGGGGCCCTGACTCCTTTGAGGTCCCCAGTACTCCTGCTGGAGCTAATTTGAGTTCAGCACACGGGAGTCAGGACCTGAGAGCATGGACGGGGCCTGCATTATTGACCAGCGGGGGCCTCATTGACCTCCTGTGCCTCCTGCAGGACCCTTGGAGGAGGAGGGGAGGAAACTGTCAGCCTTTGCTTGGGCAGAGCAGTGTTTGGAGGTAGGGAGGCTGTCCCTGGCCCTGGGAGTCTCCAGTGGCAGTTGGAGGACAGAGTGGCACCAAGAGGCTTTCTTTGGCTTCTGGGCTCCCACTTCAACTAGCATGAATAAACTTTTAACCATCAGGGATGATGTGTGGCCCCCGGGGAGACTTCATGGGTGAGGTGGATTAGTAGAGAAATAATGAAAAGAAGAATGCCAGGGAAAAGCAGTTCTCATGAAGCAGATAAACAGCAGATGATTTCGCTGGAGACCCTGTGAGTCCTGGGAGGGAAAGGGCCAGGTGTTAGAGGGGTCTAGAAGGCCCATGAAGATTAGCTGAACCAGTGTGATAATCTTACAATGCTCGGGGGCCAATGGGTTCTCTGCGATTTGCCCAGTAGCATCCCTTTGAGCCGTGCCACCTGTGGTCCTTTCCTTTCAGATCCTGGATGAAGTGGAGAAGAGGCATCAAATCTCCATGGCTGTCATCTACCCATTCATGCAGGGCCTCCGAGAGGCAGCCTTCCCTGCTCCTGGGAAGACCGTCACCCTCAAGAGCTTCATCCCAGACTCTGGCACTGAGGTTGGTTAGCAAAAAGGGCAAGCTCCTCGCTGGATGGAGAGGCAGGGCTTCTGTAGCACCTCTCACTACTGCTCTTTTCACCAGGTTAAAGTGCCCAGGGAAACTGAGCCAGGTGGGCTGGGCTTGGTTAGAATGGTTGGCAGAGTGGGAAATCAAACCCCATTTTCTGATCTTTCTAACCCGATGCTCGCAAGCACCTAGTTACTGCTCAAGCCACCTTGGCTTCTATTTGTAGTAAATAAAACAGGTAAGTTCTGGTGCTAGAAAAGACATTACCTCCAGCACCCAAACTGTCCCTTGCCCTCACACTCACTTATATTCTCCTGTGTCTGTCTTCTGTCTCTACTTTACAGCCTCTGTCTATATCTTATCATGTGTCTCCACCCTTGAGTCCTAAGCCACAGGGGAAGGCTGTAGTTTTAAGGCACCAAGATGACTGAAGTGGCAAATGGAACATTGCTCTACAAACTGCAGAACTCAGAGTTCCTGAGCCAGGAACTCTGCATGATCTGTGTACTCCTCGGAGCTTTGATTTCCCCACAGGAAAATAAGAGGAGGAGCTAGAAGTTTTCATTTACTTAAAAAATATGTACCAGATACTTGCTGTGTGCCAAGTTATACTATTTCATGGGTATGCAATGGTGTCCAAAATGAATGCGGTCCCTGACCTCATGGGCCTAAAAGTCCAGTGGTAAAGATAGACATTAAATAGGTAAACACACCAGGACATATATAATTATGAATTACATAACCGCAATGAAAGAAAAGGCAGGGTGCTACACCAGTAAAAGATGGTAAGTATTAGATGGCCAAGGAGTCCTTCGGGGACCTCAAAGAAGATAAGAATGAAGGGAGCAGAGCAATGCAGGGGAGGGTGTCCCAACCTGAGAGCTGCTGCCTGGAGGAAAGAGGAGATTGCTCTAGGGACCAAAGTGGCTTTGGAGAAGTGTGGTGAAATAGGGAGTGTACTCAGGGAGGCGAGTGAGGGAGGGGGCAGACCTCTGAGCTGTGCTCAAGATTGCACGCATCCTGTGCTGTCCTGGAACAGAGGAAAGCCATCCTTGGGGTTTTAGCAGGGGAGAGAGAGAGGATGAGATTCATTCCTGTGGAGAGAAGGAGTAGAGGCTGGTAGAGGCCCAGCACTCCTGGGTCTGTGTGATCTCGCAATGTGGTGACACCCTCTCTCTCTCTGGTTTCTCCACAGTTCATTTCGTTGACACGGCCTCTGGACTCCCACCTAGAACACGTGGATTTTAGTTCTCTGTTGCACTGTCTCAGTTGTGAACAGATACTTCAGATCTTTGCCTCTGCAGTACTGGAGAGAAAAATCATCTTCTTGGCAGAAGGTCTCAGGTGGGCCCAGCTGCTGAATGGCTCACCTGAACTGGCCAGTTCACCTGAACTCTCTGAGGAGGAAACAGAGGTTCTCCAAGGAAACTGGCCTGTAGGGGAACCCATGAGTTCACCCTTGGGCTATAGTGAACCCATGTGCTCACCCTCATCCTTGAAGCTCCTTGATTTGCACTTTAAGCCTAAAGAAACAGCCTCCCCTGCCCCCAGACTGCTGCCTGGACCTGAAGACAGTTCCTGACTTAGTGTGAGAAGGGCAGGAAAGACAGCTCAGGCAGGCCAGTTAGGGTGGATGCTGACATTCTGCCTTTGGGAGGCTGAGGGAGTGAGGGAGGGTGGAGAACTGGGCAGGAAGGCCGGTAATAGCATGGAGGTTAGGCCCATTTATCCATTTATTCACTCATTCAACAAATATTTATTATGTGTCAGCTGTTTGCCAGATGCCAAGACTTAGGAAGATACAAACAAAGTAAGGGTCCTTGACCTTACTTAAGGTGATGCAAAATTATAAAGTGGTTCAGAAGCATTGACAGCAGCAGAATGAGATTCAAATCTTGTTCTTCCACTTTTAGCTATGAGGTTAGTTTCTTAACTTCTTGAAGTCATGCTCTCCTTATCTGTAAAATGGAAATAACTATTGTACTTAACTCATAAAGTTGTGATGAGGATTAAATGAAATAATGCCCAGCAGTTGCCTAGCATGCGGTCAGGCATATTGTAAGTGCTCGCTACAATTCTGAACAACTCCACAGTTGAGTATATTGCTATGTAGACTTGAAGCAGGGTACTGTCATGTTTTGGTCTCTAACTCTGAGGGGCTTCAAGTCTGAGGGAGACCTGGTGAGACATGATAGAAGGGAGAAGACAAGGAAATGGAGAGAAAAAACCAGTAGGGTGAACCTTGTATTCTCATCTGGGAAGGGAGAGAACCAGTGATACTGGGTGGACAACCCTGGTTCTATCTTTTAGGCAGAAAGAAAAATACGTTAATAGAGATTCAAATAACAGAAGTCAGAGGGTCACGTGAATGTCATGGGTTTCAGAGGAATGGAACCGCGGCAGGGAGTAAGGTCTCTGTGTTGAAAATTCTATAAAAATAAGTGCTAACCAAAGAGGAACAAGTTCTAGACCAATCCTTGAGGGGAGTGGCATAATCTTTTGCTTTGGAAATAGTTCATCCACTTCCACCTCTGTATGGAAACCAGAAGTTTTCACGTGGCTGGGTTCTGAACCTTTCCCCTCAGATCAGATTTTGGTAAGTGAAGGATGGTAGGATTCACCTCTCAGGCACTAACTTTCTCCAGGGAAATCCCACCACTCCCTACTTCCTTCCCACACTGAGTTTTTCAGATCCCTGACACTCACGTAGGGTGGGGACTTCCAGGCAGTATAATCCTTGGCCAGACTCTTAGAGACTCAAAGTTGCTAACTCAGGAAGTGCTAGCTTGATACCAAGAACTGAAACAAGGATTACTGCATCTGTTTTTGTTGGCCTTGGCTTTGGAGCAATTTGGCTGGAGACATGAAGAGCCAGGAAAGCCAGTGGAGAAGAGAGAAGACAGTGAGGGGTGGGTGTGAGGTAAGGTGAGGAGTAGGGTCCGAGCTGTGACTTGGGCAGGAATGACACAAGGAATGTTTCACTGGAAAGGCTGGAGGAGCTACCTCTGTGGGACTTTCCATGAGGAATTGTGGGCAGAGGTTCCTGGAACCTTGGAATTTCCCAGGCTAATGCAGGCACCAACCTGGTAACCTTTAATAACCTTGAGTGGCCAGAGGGTGCCATGTGAGTTAAAGGCTGTGGATGAGGATGGCTAGACATAGAAGAAAAAAAGGCTTTGCCTCTCCACAAAGCCCCCCACGTTTACACATTTGCCTCTTCACTGCATCGTGAGTTCTTTAAAAATAGGCTTAGTGTCTCACTCTTCCTGGTGTCCAGGTCCTTAGCACAGCTGTGAGCACATAGTCGGGGCTCAATCCCTAGTCTGCTTGAATGAAGGGAACTCTTCTTTCCTCTCTCTTTGGAGATACTTTTATTTTTGGCCAGTAGTGAGTTGAGGAATTCTCACTGGGAAAAGAATGATCAAATAGAGGTTCCTGTCTTCATCGGTGGAGTCTCAGCCTCTCCTGGTTTCTGTCCCTCCCTCCTAGCAACACGCACTCAAAAACTCTGGGACCAGTGTGGCACCCAGACTTGCCTTTTTGCAGGAGCACGGGCAGCACCTCAGTGGTGCGGTTGATAGTGGGCTGCAGGGGTGTATGGGGTGGAGGTGTGGGGCCCCTCTGACTCTTGTTCTCTCTGCTCTGTCCCAGCACCCTGTCTCAGTGCATCCATGCCGCCGCCGCACTGCTCTACCCTTTTAGCTGGGCGCACACCTACATCCCAGTTGTCCCTGAGAGCCTTCTGGCCACTGTCTGCTGCCCCACTCCCTTCATGGTTGGGGTACAAAAGCGCTTTTTGCAGGACGTCATGGACAGCCCCATGGAAGAGGTATGACGTGGCATGATTGGGAATCAGGCAGATGGAGATTGGGATCCCTGCTCTGCTATTAACAGCTACGTGATTAAGAGCAAGTTACTTAATCTTGTGAAGCCTGAGCTGCTTCATTTGTAAAATGGGAATAACAATGTTCAGTTCTTAAAGGGAGTGGGGAAGTAACTTGCATAAAGTCCTACCCTGATGCCTGACACATACTTAGTGCTCTGTAAATGCTGGCTCTCTTTGCCAGAGGGCTTTCCTTTTAGACTTAAGGGCAGCATCTGGCTTCTTCAAGGGTCATCAGATTGTTCTGCACCAGCTGGCCATAATGAACAGTCTCTAGGCCCTCGAGTCTAGGGTGTCCCATCTCACCCAGATGACTGACACAGCTGGTCTGTACAACACACACCCCACTGGAATTTGTTCAGATTCCATGTAAGTGAGCAAATATAATCTTCCTGCAAACTGTGAGTCTTGAAAATGCAGATTTTTTTCAGGAAACGCCATCTCTCTGAGTAGCTCAGTGGTCCGTTGGCTAGTGAGGATGTAGGAACCAATCCCCTTTGATTTTATTAGCTTCTTATTTCTTGGCAGGCCCCAAACATACCAGAGGGCTCAGGTGTAGATGTGGGCATTAACAGCATGAACTCTATCACCTGTGTTGAAAAACAATCCCAAATATGTGCTCTGCTTTCAGTGGTCAGTGGGAACTTTCCAAGGATAGCATGTTGCTGTATCTTAAGCCAGAAGAGGTACCTACACATGTGTGCTCTGGCTTGCCACTGACTCACTCTGTGCAGCAAAGGGCCTCCCAATTCCAGAAGAAGGCTATAAAGAGGCACGGGGCTAGCCCCATTTTACATAAGAGATAAGTCAGAGTTCAAGGGAACTTAATTGACTCATCTGAAGCCACATGGGCAATAGTGGAACCTAGTACAGGTGGAACCTAGGCCCTTTCTATAGAAAGGATTGCAGGGAAATAAGCAGGCTGTTTCCTTTCTTTGCCTCTGCAGGCCTTACACTCTTCCTCAGGACTGCTGAGTACACATGCCCTTTGAACCAGCATTAGCCTTGTGACTAACTGGGACAGAGCATTAGTCCCGTGTTTAGCAATAAAACTTAAAATGGCCCAGCCCCAGAAGTTATGAAACTTCCTGAGTCTGCAGCTCCAGCTCCTCAAGAGCTGTGGCTCCTCCCCCAGTGGCCAGACTCAGGCTCCTACTATCTAAGACCCTTAGCTTGTTTTATTCCTCATCAACTCCTCTATGAAATGGAAGGGGGATGAGCATGTGGAGCAGGGTAGGTGTTGGAGGGGATCCCCTGACTTCCCATTTAAGCTCTCCTGAAGGGATTATTCTGGACAGTAATATGTCCCAATACTGGAAACAACCTTGAAAAAAGAAAATTCTTCACTCATGCTCTTTCCTCTCAGGCCCTAAAATGAACAGCTTTTCCTGTATGAAGGCATCTGAGCCTGTGTATGCAAGTTCTTTCAGGCCTGGACTAGTCCAATTTTCCTCCTCTAATGATGGATAATTACAGTGCACACTCTGTTTTTTGGCATACTTCCTAGTCCCTTTCTTTTTTTGTACTTGTAAGAAGGAAACATGGAGAGTTTGTTCACCCACTGTCAACACCAAGGGTCACAAACTGAAAAGAGGACCAGCAGGCATTTAAATGACCAACACTGGATTTGGGAGATTATGGTAAACTGGTGTGCACATGCTCTGTCTAATGGGGGTAACTGCCACTCAGTTCTGTCTGAATGTTGCCCTTTAGAAATGGGGACCAGTGTTAGAGCTCTGACTTTTCAGAAGCCAAAAGTCTATTTTTTTTTTTTTTTTTTTTTTTTTGAGATTAGGGTCTTGCTCTTTTGCTGGGGCTGGAGTGCAGCAGTGTGGTCATAGCTCACTAGAGCCTCTAATTCCTGCTTCAAGGGATCCTCCTCCTGCTTCAGCCTTCCAAGTAGCTGGGACTAAAGGTACCCACTAGCATGCCTGACTCATTTTTCTATTTTTTATAGAGATAGGGGTCTCACTATGTTGCTCAGGCTGGCAAAAATCCAAGCCGTAAGTGAAATATTACAATTTAAACATTGGAAACAAATCCAATTATTGTAAAACACTCTGAAGATCAAAGAATAGATCTGCTGGTTGAAATGAATCAGCGGGATGCCTGTTTGTAATCTCTGGTCTAGATTGATGGCCCCGAAGACCGAGATGGATTTGGTACTAGAACTTGGGTCCTCCAAGTTCCAGCCCTGTGCTTATCTCACCTGCAGCCTGGAGACACATGGTCTCTTCACATCCTTTCCTTCCCTCTTCCTACTAACCCTGGGCTCATTTCCTTCCTTGCTGAGTTTCCTGCTGGAAGCCTAAAGCTCTGAGTTTTTTTTTTTTTCATAGAATTCCAGGCAATTGTACACAAAGTAGCTGCAAGCATAAAGAAAAATCAAAAGATACCAGTCTCTGTCCTAGATGGCAGAGAGTTGAAGGGGGGATGTTGGGAGAGGAATGCAATCCCAATCTAGGTTTGGTAACAAACTGGTTTTATTTGTTAACAGTCTGACCTCAGGCAATTTAACTTCTTTGGATTTATTTTCTTATCTGCAAAATGGAGATAGTGCCTGCCTCTTGGAACTGGTGCAAAGATTAAGTGAGATAAAATGTATAAAGCACTTATCTGAGCCTTGTACTAAATGCTCCACATATAGACTCGATTTCTGCAATCAGTGTTTTATTAAGGGGGTGGCTGGCTGAGATTTCCCCTATTATATTCCCCTTCACATTAGCTCTTTATCCTACCCCTTCCTATATATACCCACACCCTTTCCCCAGAAAGGGAGCTAAGATTTCCAGAAGAGAATGGTGAGGAAAAAGAATGCCAGAGAGGAAATTAGAGTTGATGTTGATTTTCTTGCTCCCTGGGCTGAAAGGTATAGCCACAGGGAGAATAGAGATGGTAAGTCCTGAATTCTATGAAGAAAGGGAAAGGGGGCTCAGCGCCTGAGCTCAAGTGGCTAGGGTGCCAGCCACATACACAGGAGCTGGTGAGTTCGAATCCAGCCTAGGCCTGCCAAACAATAATGACAACTGCAACAACAATAACAACAACAACAACAAAAAAAGCTGGGTGTTGTGGTGGGTGCCTGTAGTCCCAGCTACTTGGGAGGGTGAAGCAAGAGAATCGCTTGCCTCTACCCAGGGCGACAGCTTGAGGCTCTGTCTCAAATAAAAAAAAGAAAGAAAGGGAAAAAGAGAAAGCCCTTTCATCTTTATTTCAGGTCCTGTTGGTGAATCTTTGTGAAGGAACCTTTTTAATGTCGGTAAGTATCTGGGTGCAGATCCGCTGAAGGCCCACCACCTTAGTTTAATGATGCTCCATTTATATCAGCAAACATTAAGTACTTTTACTGAGAACCCAGGTTAACGAGACCTATCTTCTTTTCAATGAGCCCACATACAGACGACTTTACTACATGACATTCAGTGTTAGTGCCTTTCGAGCAGGGGATATAAACCAAGTACCACAGGGATCAAGAGGATCCCTTGCTAATAATGTTTAGAGTCGCACTGAAGACCAAGAAATAGCTTGTGTTGTTTCTCTATTATGTGGCCCATTATTTTGGGTGGAGTGGGGTGTAAAATTCATATCTCCTCATGCTCTTCTGCCAACCCCTGAACTCTAGACCTCCTTCCTGATTGCTTGACCACTGAGCTCTGTCCTTTCCTAGGTTGGTGATGAAAAAGACATCCTTCCACCAAAGCTTCAGGAAGACATCTTAGGCTCTCTTAATCGGGGAATTGATGAATTACAGAGTAAGTGCTAGGCCCCTCTTATTTAGGATTTCTCCAAGGAGATCAGGAGTATGATTCTCAACCATTTCCTTCCAGAACTAAAATGAACTTGCTCAGCAATCCTAGGCTATCCTCAGAGGCCTACATCCCAGGGAAAGTCAGAATATGTGATTTTATTCTTTCTAAGCAATGGCAGAGGACCTATAACCAGGCTTCCATTGCAACCAGTCAGTAATTATGAACCCTACCCTATGGCTCACCCCAGGAGCTTTCAGCTCACAATGAATGAAAGCCATACTTGGAGGTGAGTTAGGGTAGTTTCATCCTTCTGCTACCCTCTGAGATGGCTTTTATATTGTCCCCTGCAGCTTTAGAAGAAATCAATGAGCATGTTTCAGGCCCTTTTGTAAAGTTCTTTGTCAAAACTGTGGGCCACTATGCTTCCTATATCAAGCGGGAGGCAAATGGGCAAGGCCACTTCCAGGAACGGTCCTTCTGTAAGGCCTTGACCTCCAAGACCAATCGCCGATTTGTGAAGAAGTTTGTGAAGACACAGCTCTTCTCCCTTTTCATCCAGGAAGCTGAGAAGAGCAAGAATCCTCCCGCAGGTACAGTGACATCCCCCATCATTCTAAGCTCAGAGGTTACCTCTAGGATGAAAAGGGCGGAAGGAAAGAGCATTTCTTTCTACAGGCTCACAAAATAACTGTAATTTTATTAATGGGGTAAAATGAAGTAATATGAAGGCTAAGAAAGTGTCTCGGGCTGACATTTTGTAGCAGTTGCTCTATTTATCAGCCAGCAGGACTAACCCTTTTGACTTTGTTATAAAGAAAATTCCTGCTGATTACCCTTTGTGGGCCCCTTTTTGAGCCAAACTGAATACCTGGATCTCCAGAAGTCTGTGATGGCATGGGAATCATGGCAGGGAAGGGAGTGTGTGTGTATGTTGGGTGGGAGTGGGAGGGGAGCATGGGGAGCAGAGAAAACGAGACTAATTCTAGTCTGTTTTCTGAGCTCATCACAGTCTGCCTGACCAGATCAGATACCTTTAACATCTGTATTTGAACCCACAGGCTATTTCCAACGGAAAATACTTGAATATGAGGAACAGAAGAAACAGAAGAAACCCAGAGAAAAGTCTGTGAAATAACAGTTATTTCAGAGAGACTACACCTACAGGCCAGTTCTGGACTTCAGCCCCTGCCAGAATGGTAGGATCAGGGAAGCCCTCAGCCCCCAGAATCCACAGCCTCTTCTGGAGTCCACCATCCAGGCCTCACTGCAAACTGGTGTCTGAATTTTGTATCCCTGGTATTGGCTTTTTCAAGTCTTTACAGGGCTCTGACTCCATGCTCACAGAACTGGGCCCAGAGCTGTATTTTTTGCAGGGGTCACACAGAGTAGGAAATAGTGCAGGTGTTACAGACACTTGTTAGAAGTTGTTACAATTGCTTTCTCACTATTACAACATCTTCAATAGAGAACAGAGTTGTGGCTTAGCCCCTCCACATAGAAAAAGCACTGTGAACATATAAGGATGACAGTAAAGAAGAAAATCTTATTACTTATGTGTGTGTCTTTGGCTTCCACTATGGGGGGAACTAGGAAAATAAGGCAATAAATGTGAGACTAGGGTGGATTAGAAGTGGATGCCCTGGTCATGGTGGCCCTGAACCCAAGGTTGTGGTTGGAGTGATAGAATCATAGAAATTAGCAGCTCCACTTCTAACAGGAAGGGTAAGAGATACTGGTAAAGGCAGCAACAGCACTAGACACTGGGCAGCAGAGTCCTTGGTTTAATCAGGTGTGCTTTACAGAACGCTGGGAGGAGAGGCTGCAAGTCAGAGGGAAGCAGCTGTAGTCTAGGGTAACTTGAGGGTAGGAATGTCAGTCAACAGAAGCCAGTGAAGAACATTACATGGTTTCTCTAAGGTCTGTTTGCCAATCGCTTCATCTGCACTAGTTTTTCATCATCAGTCTTAAGACTTTCCACCTCCAATAGGTCTTTATTTTGAGAAGCACAGTTCAACTCTTTAACTAAAGGTGGAGGGGCTCCTGGCATTGACATTTTTCCCCTTTGAGAAAAGAGAATCATAATCTTGAGTCTAATGGAGATGAGCGGTCACCTAGCCTCTCCTCCCTTTATACCTCTAGTGACATCTGTTTAAATAGTGGGGAACTCTTTTAGAAGCATCTTATCTTTCAAAGTTCCACTCTTTTTTTTTTAATGTATATGGGTGTGGCCCTCAGAAGTCCCTGAATTCTATACAAAGAAAACAAAAGTTTCTGGAGGATAAAAGAAGAGCAGGGCCACCAAATTGAAGTTAAAGCCAGTGCAGTTTGCTTTTGGGAGTGCACGCAGAGTGCTCTCAGTACAGAGTACAGAGTACATGCAGCAGATGTATGTCTTTGGCTCCCACTATGTGGAGTCCACACTGCAACTCTTCATAGCTTCTAAAGAATTACATCTTTTTCGTATTATGGCAGTGGTTCCTAAAGCTAGCTGTATCTCAAAAGGCTTCAGAACAGGAACCAGAATCCTAGAAATCTTATGAAAATTCTGAGGTGCTGGGCGGCACCTTGGCTCAAAGGAGTAGGGCGCTGGCCCCATATGCCAGAGGTGGTGGGTTCAAACCCAGCTCTGGCCAAAAACTGCAAAAGAAAAAAAAAAAAAAAAAAAATCTGAGGTGCAATTCCAAAGCCACCAAATCATTTCTAGAGATATGACCTGGGAATCTGTATTTTTAAAAAAGCTTCTTTGGGTGATTTTGATTCCGAACCAGGTATATGAACAATGAGGGCCAGCTGAGGTTTACTGCCTGCTGCTGATGGTGTATGCAGGACTGAAGGAAGCACAACCAAATACCTGAGTGCTTTTCAAATTCCCTTTTAAGGTGAAAAAGATTCTAGGACAGTGGTTCTCAACCTTCCTAATGCTGTGGCCCTTTACTACAGTTCCTGTGGGTCGCGACCCACAGGTTGAGAATCGCTGTTCCAGGGGAATACACACGTTTCAGTTAGCCCTCAACATGAAGGTTTATGCCTGGTATGGCTTTCTTCGAGAAGCCCAAGCACTACTGAAAATTCAGGGGAAGAGTTTGAGATTCCTAAATGACTGATAATTGCATAGGTGATTATGACATAAAACTAGGACATAAAAAAATCCATCTACAGGGAAAGTGAACATAGTTCTCCTTTTTTAAAAGAAGTTTCTACAAAATAGAAAGGTCACAGGACACATTATAATGCGGTCAACTGGATTTCCTTATTTATTAAAGAGCAGAAATAAATTTTCTTGAATTTTTAAGAATGACATTAAAACTTGGCTAATTTTTTCATTGAATAAAATTGACGAAAAAGCTGGCTTTCAGATCATGTTTATTTAAAAAAATAAAATGGATCAACAAAGTTACATTATTTTGCATGCTTACAGGATTTCCCAGGCCTATGAGAGATACCATTTCTTGAGCAATAAAAAAAGACTTCTTCAACAATGTATAAAGAAAGGACACCTTTCAATCCAATTTCAAGGTCTTTATCCCTAGTTCCACCTCACAAGCAAGTGGGATGTATCCGTGCTGAGCTCCTTAGTAAAAAAAAAGTTTGAGAAGACACTAAACAAGGATGTTACTAAAAGATGATGATTTGTTAAAATTATAAAGCAAACATCTTTTGACCTGCATCTTTTGGCCTGCAAAAAGTCTACATCAGAAATCTCCACCACTGGGGATCAGTTCCCCATGACAATATTATTCTGAATCCAGGAGAATTACAAATACACGGCATCTTTTTCCTGCATGCTTTCTTGGCCCAAACCTTGTGTGACAACATGTACAATTTATAGGATGGGACTTGAAATTCTCATTCTCACACAGGATAGGTAGGGAGTGTTACCAATAATGAAGAATAAAAGTTATACAACATTGATTATTATAAATTATATTTGTTCTTATCCACCCCCATTCTCAATGTGCTCAGATTCCTTCCTGCAGAAAACATGAGTTTCCTATACAACGCCAATTACATCATTAATGATGATTAGAATGAGCTGTAGAGCCCTTGATTCTGAAGACATGTATGTGTAGGTGAGATGCAATCTGATTGCAAACACTGACACAATAGCGGATCAAATCAAAGAAAGAGAAGACCTGGAAAAAAAAAGACAAGACCAATGAAAGCAGAAAACAAGAGACTATTAGATTCTTAGCAGTTGTTTATGCTCTCCTTAAGCTTAATGAAAGAAACGAGTGGCCTCTGGTTTTCTTCTTTTTCCAGACTCACCTTCAATTCTTTTACACAAAAGATCAACAAACTCGTTCTTAGAGAGACAGTAAATATTTTAAGCTTTGTGGACCATACTGTCTTTGTCATAACTGCTCAACTCTGCCATTGTAGTGTGAAAATAGCCACAGACAATACATAAATGAATGGTCATGGCTATTCCAATAGAACTTTACTTACCAAAATAGGCTATGGGCCCATAGGGCATAGTAATAGTTTGCTGACTCATGCTTTATACAGTTAGAAATCTGGAATTCATGAGCTACTTATGTAGCCAGGCCTAATAAGAATGAAACCACAAGGAACTCTCAGGAAGCTCCACATACGGATTTCTGACATTCTGAAACATTACAATTACTTGATCTATTAGGACTGAGCCAATGAAATAAGAAAACAAGTAGCCTCCAAATCATGAAATAAGATATGGTACAATACCTACCAGGGCAATCCAAAGTACAATATATTCATCAATAAAGCTGTTAAAATACTGGTCCAGAAACAAAAGTGCTGGGCCTATGAATGCTGTGTCATGCAAATGCATTTCACTTTTCGTCATGTGTGCAACCTATGAATAAAAGAGAATAAATGGCATAGGCATTTTCATATTACAGCAATTCTGAGCTACACAGTAAATCAATATTGTATTCAAATATCGTCTCAAAAATTATTTAACCTACAAAAGATGCTTTTCACAAGGAATGCTACATTGAATGTCCAGACAGACTCAAGAGTGTAGACAAAACGGAACTGCCAAATTAAACAATGGCTAAAAGAGTGAAAAGTTACGAAGGTTCAAAGAACTTCTGGTAACCTCAAACTGCAGCTTCATAAAATAGTAAAAACAGCCCTATGTTGATTTTAAGACATTGTGATTGGAGGAGAGCAAATTCTAGGACTGCTTAGGAAGCTACAGAATGCAAACTATGGGCATAAAATCAAAATAAGATGAAAGAGAAAAACAAAAACTTAGGTGCTTACCACAAGCTTATTAGTGATTTTAGCAGACACAAAACCAAATGTCAGTATATAAAGACAGGGATGCTTTTCAAAAAGCTGAACTGCTGATTTCTTGTAGATCATCGCAGCTAATGTAATCACTGATCCAATATGGAGAAAGGGAGAAAGGACACTTGTTCCCTGCACAGAGTGAAGAGAAGAGTTAAGAGTATTCAATACTTATCAGATACTACATAGAACTGCTATAAAAATAATTTAACTCAAGCTTTCAAGAGCCTCATGGCACCTGATAACCAGCCATTTCTATAAACCAAACACTGGAATAGCTAATAAAAAGGAAGAGCATGAATTGGATAGGAACAAACTAAGCATTTTTCACTTATTATATACACAGGCTTATTTTTACACTTTACTTGTAAAAGTGTGTGTATGTACAAAAATATGGAGACATAAACATATAAATGTATGCGAGGATATATAAAACTGAGAAAAAATTTTAGTTTTTAAGACTAAGTAGAAATTCTAAATTAACAGATGATTTTATCGATTTCAAATGAAAAACAAAGTGACCACAAAACTAAATCCTAGTGTAAACAATTATTAAAAATCTTAACATATACTCACTGCTATGGTTGATCCATTTTTGCCAACACCACCTGTGAAGATTACACGGAAGTAATTTGTACAGGAAAATATGGTCCCTGCTACAGTACAAAGTGCAGGAAAAATTTTCATTTGAATATTCAGCACTGGAATCTTTAATGAGAGAAAGAACAATTAAAATATATACAAACTGAAATGAGAAAACAGTAAAATATTTGATACATATTCCCAAATACTTCCCATTCCCTCCAGTTTAGTAATTATTTAAAGGAATTGGACATTTCCTTCTCTTCATTATAAGCAATAAAAGTAGTATCAAGAGATGAGGCTGTATAGAAACTAATCTGACTTCTGACATACATCTCTTTCACTTTGACCTGCGAGCAAAAAACAAAACAAAACAAAACAAAACCTGCTTCAACTCTGTTAATTTGTGTCTCATACTAAGTAAGTTTCAACTAATGCATCCCAGAGGTTTGGAAACAGTGAACCAGGCTGTCTTTTGGCTTTTTTATAAAATGGAGTGCACCTTGGCTTGGTCTTTGTACCAATTTTTGAATTCTACCTCTAAATCTATAGAACATTTCTAATTGTGAGATGGGAAGTATGGAGTATAAAATAAACATTTGCAATAACAATAATAATAATAATAATAACAACAACAACATAAATATTTGCAACTAGATTTAAAAATCTGCCAAGTAGAGAATGGAAGAGGAAAGTTCTATTCAGAAGATTTCCCAACTCCAAATTGTTAGAAGACAGGCAGCTAGTAAAGGGCAGAAGGCAGCTAAGAAGCCGGTCACATACAGAAGAAAAAAACAGGTAAAGCACAACCAAATAGGTAAAGTTCTACAATCGTGTATTCAAAATTGTAAGACGTAAGTTTACTTTTCAGAAAAGTAAATAATATATTCTTATAGTATACTGAAAATATGAATTGATTTGCCTAAAGTATGGGGGAGAGAATGGACTGATAGCATACATTTAATCTTGAAAGCACAATATCCAGCTTTTAAAATGAAATACATTTGTACTGAATTTTTAAAATTATTTAAGATTCTCTTCCTTTTTTGTACCCCTCCTTCAGCTTTTTTTGGTTTTAGTTTTGTCCAGTATGAATCAAAAAGAAAGTAACAGTAAGTAAAATAAATAATATATTCTAGTAAAAGAAAAAAATGATTCTAAGAACAAGATTCCAAAAGCCCTTATGGTTTGATAAGCAATGAGTTCTTATAATTAAAACATTTAATTACGGCTTTTTATACTTTGTAGGGCTGTTGTCTGTCTACATTTTAAAAATCAAATAGGAAATGTAACATTTCCTATTTTTTTTGTACATATAAAACTCCAGCAAAACTGGTAGACATAAATCTTAACATGTGGATATTTATCTCTTTAAAATTCTGAATAACTCACTTTGTTTACATTCAAAGACCTCTTGTAAAATTGCAACTCTAAAAAAAAAAATTGACATCAACTGTTCAAACCTCAGGGGTTACTGTAGCAATGTTTAATTTTCTAAAATGAAATACGGCAGCCTAAAAATCAGGTCTAGAACTTTAGGGAGTATCTTAAATGGTCTTCCTTCCCTAAATCTCCAACCTCTTCAGCCCAAGTTCAAAACTTGTTTTAAGTAAAGGAGAAAATCAACACCATGGTTGCTTTGAACTCCAAAAGATTTTCCTACTCTAGTTTAGGAAACTACAGACATTACATTCTAAGACTGATGCACCTGGCTGAAATTCAAACTGTGGCCAGTTTCCTAGTTCCAGCCTCTCCCACCCTCTCACTTTTCCTTCCAAAAAGATAAAGGCTTACTCTGACAAAGGGGGAAATACTACACTCCTCCAAATTCCAAAAGCAGCAAAGAATCATTCTATTACAGGTGCATCCCTATTTTAGGACTGGAGAGTACAGTTTGGTGCCAACTGTATATAATAGTAATTTGTATCACAAATGAACTGAATGAGCATCATAACTGTATTTATAATTTGGTAAAACTGCTTTAGTATCATAAAAATTGTTGCCTCCTGAGAGGAGGAATAAACACAAATACGTGTATTAAAAATGCCAGGCAAATTGTAACATGGCTTGACCCACAAAATAGTACAGCAAGTTACACACCCAGGAGCAAAAGTATCATAAACATTCTCAGGGATCTCTATCACTTCTGCTAGATATTAATAGAGTTGTTATATACATCAAAACATAAGCTCCTTAGTGTGGGATTTTGTTTGAATTGATTTTTGCTTTCTCTCCTGGTTGTTGTAGATGTGCTCAATATACATTTGTTGAATGAAGATTAAGATCTTTTCTCTTA
Organism: Loris lydekkerianus; assembly: GCA_963574355.1. Lineage (NCBI taxonomy): Eukaryota > Metazoa > Chordata > Mammalia > Primates > Lorisidae > Loris > Loris lydekkerianus. The sequence continues at coordinate 52,008 of CAUYPK010011110.1, forward strand.
CTATGTACAACTCCTGTGTTGGGAGACTGAAGAAACATCTTGCCTCCACATTAACAATGAAAATGAAAGTTAGCTAAAAGAAATATTAGGAAAGTGAAAGGAAAGCTAGAGTTACAGGAATTCTAAGCCTCATCAGGTGAACCCTTAAAAACTGGCACCAACTGAACCATTTCTAAGGAGTACTGTAAGTGTTGCTATTTTCACCCCACACTCAAGATAAGGAGGGTAGACACATTCTGTCTTTCCCAACCTTTCTGTCATCCATCTTCTCAGAATTCATCAAAGGTTGTCAAAGTGCATCCACTTTATAGTCAAAGAGATATATCAAAAACACCTTTATCTCAGACTTGCTTGAAGTCTTCAAGACTTGGGAAAATTAAGAACTCCCTTGGCCTATGGTGTTTGTCCTATATTATATAGCTAGGTGAAAACTCTCTAGATGCATACCATGAAAGTATGCATTCAAATAACATCAATCTAATGTAATTCCTTTTAAAAAAGAGTTAAGAGATGGAAAAAAACCTTAAATTCTCAGCACCTTTGCCAGATAACAATGGATATATTTTAGTCAAATAGTTGGATTAATATAAATTATTATCAGTTATTAAGGTGTTAAACTAGTTTTCTTATGAGAAAAAAATGTTCTTATAGGTTTTGTAAATTTCAGCAGCAACAGAAAGTTTAGATATTTTCTTCCAAAGAATGAGGGAGTGCCTATTGGTATATATATCAATATGAGTGAATTCCACTAAAATACAGCAAATGTTAATATAATCACAATGTCTACTGAGTGTTTAAGGAAAATCACAATGTCTGGATTATTTAAGCGTAAGGGCACTTTTAGATCAAGAATGAAATAGTTGCTTTACACTACATAGTTAAGTCTTCAGTTCTACCACAGGAATTCTGTAACTTCATCTGCAGTAGTTAACACTCATCCAGATACTTTAACTGGATTTCCAGAAGGCATCTCATAACTTAGTACCTACAACTTATAACTACTATATTTAAAAGAACCAAACATCAGTGAAAGTAATTATGAGTGGATAATATGTGAATCTCTTCCAAAGTGAGAATATATTCTCTCTCTTTTTAAAACATAGTTCAATATAATAGAAGATAGTTTTAAGATATTCTAAAAGGCAATATTCTTTTGGGGGAACCAACACACACAAAAACGTGTTTGTTTCTTGTAATGGGTAAACCATACACTGACTTTCATGCATAAAAATAATTCTTTTTTTTTTTTTCTTTTTTTGAGACAGAGCCTCAAGCTATCGCCGTGGGTAGAGTGCTGTGGCGTCATAGCTCACAGCGACCTCCAACTCCTGGGCTTAAGTGATTCTCTTGCCTCAGTCTCTCAAGTAGCTTGGACTACAGGCACCTGGCACAAAGCCTGGCTATTTTTTTGGTTGTAGTTGTCACTGTTGTTTGGCAGGCCTGGGCTGGATTCAAACCCACCAGCTCTGGTGTATGTGGGTGGGGCCTTAGCCGCCTGAGCTACAGGCGCTACCCAATTTCTTTCTTTTTAAAAAAGAAAAATAACAACAATGATATTAACTTTTGGTAAAAACTCACCTCTGTGGGGGAAAAAAGCTGTAATTCATTGGTAATCCATATGCAATTAATGTAAATCACTTACCTTTGCAAAATAGCTGATCATCTGAAATCAGCCTTGTGAAGACATTTGCACTGTTTTTGTTTATCATGAATTTGTTTTCTAAATTTCAATAAAAAATCCTTTTAATTTAATGAGGATTTGGAAAGCAATTTCACTTTTAAGGCCTCAGTCTGAAGAAACGAAAATTTCACATCTGAGTCCTAAATAAATATCTTTTCTCCATTTTGATTCACAAATAAATGACAGCACTACCTGTCGTAACTGTTTCTACAATTAAATGCAACTAAAAACAGCATATTCAGTAATGTACCCACAAGACCAAATGAAAAGAAAAACGTAATATAGTGGCCTGAGGTCAATTATAGTAATCTGTCTTGAAAACTGCTCAAAAGCAGAATATTTCACTGTTTCCAAATATCACCAAAGAAGTTGGGCTTTTCCCATTTAGTTTAATAATGCTAACAGTAGGTCCAGTGAGCTAGCAATGTGAGTGTATGGGAAGATCTATTTTTCTGCTGCAACTTAACCTCACTAATCCTGGTTTAGATTTGCTGGGTCTGAGAACTCCATTTTAGTCTGAAATCTGAGAATTCTTCAGATACCTTTTAAAAACGTAATTTTTAAAAGATAGTAGTATTATCTTAATTACAAGTAAAGATATGAGAAAATATCTGAACTTTTTAAAAGAAAAAATTTATATCTGTTGTATACATGTACAGATTATATGTACAATCCTATTAGAAAAAAGGTAAAAAAAAAAGTATACCTCAAGCACTTTATTGCCAGGCACCAACAAGAAATAAGGATATATAAAATGTGCATATATAACTTCATTTCCAACCATGTTTTATGCATTTCCACATTTAGAAAGATAATTATGTATACAGGTTGAACATCCCTAATCAAAATCTGAAACGCTCCAAAATCTGAAACTTTTTGAATCGAAACGTGATGTCATAAGCATAGAAGTTCACAACTGATCTCATGCGACAAGCAGCAGTTAAAACACAAGTGTTTAACACACAATTTGTTAAGCAGCCTCTTCAGCTGTGATACATCACTCCTGCACCTACCTGTGTCTCCCATGCACACATGCCTACAGGGCAATAAAATGGCACATTGGCCAGTCATATATGCCAATGGCAAGTTCCCCATGATGTACATCACTCACTGTGTTGTTCTGCTCAATCTCCTTTGTAGTGTAAAGATACGGCTGAAAATGTCAAAAGGCCTGCAGATACCTACTTCTGTGGGTAACATTGGTACAATTGCAGGTATTCTGGTGATGATATTATGCTGCTTAGTTACCCTGAACACATTCTTTTTTCACTGTATTAATGCTGTATCATATTTTTTACTAAATATTTATCTCTGAATGAATTTACAGATAGCTTCAGAGTCAGGAATGATGATATCAAAAGATCATAGATTGTCCACATGAGTGGCTGAAATAGTGACATCTTTACTTTATGCAGGTTTACATATACAAAATTTCTTTAATACACAAAATTATTTAATATATTATATAAAATTACCTTTAGGACATGTGTATAAGTTTTATATGAAACATAAATAAATTTCATCTTCATCTCATTATGTATATGCTAATATTCCAAAATCTAAAAGAATCAGCAATCCAAAACACTTCTAGTCCCAAGCATTTTGAATAAGGAACACTCAACCTATATTAATCAGATGCTGTCTTGTTTTCAAATGGTCAAGCCAGAAGTCTCATATTTTTGATATTGGTATTCTGAAACTTTATAACATGCCCATACCACATGCATGGTGTTCAAAATAATTTTGGGGAGAAATTTTGGTGTATATAAAGCCTATAAAAATAGTATAGTCAAGGGATCTAAAAAGTTAAACTGGGGGTAGGAGTTGGCTTTAGGCTTTATGATTTGGTTTCAGGAAAAGAAAATCTATTCTTTAAACAAACAAACAAACAAAAAACTAACTTACTGAAGAGAGAAATTACTAAAATATATCTTTCCTATATACTAGTCTCAAAAGCCAATATGGTTTACATAGTAAAATCTAAAATATATACATGAATGACATGTACACAAATGAATGGTTTCAGAATTTTCCTGGTTAACTGTGGATTATTTTTATTTTTTCTCTACTCTGTCTTTATAATTCCATCCTCCCCACAAAAGACATTCAGGTACTCAGAAAGTGTAATTGTATACTTCCTAATTAGGTATTTAGGAAGTATACTAAGTACTTAATTTACTATCATAAAGTGAGTTAGGTAAGGGAAAAGTCTTCCTTAGTAAATTTCTCTTATACTTATTAACTCACTTAATGTACAAAATAACTTTATGAGATATATATTATTACTGTCCTCATTTTGTAGAGGAAGAAACTAAACCAGATAGAGTTAGATAATAGATTAATTCACACACCAGGCAGGGGAGCCTGGATCAAGTGCAGGCAATCTGGTTCCAGAGCCTGTTTTGGCCCTCACACTATGCTCCTTACCTTGGAGGTTTGTGGAAAAGAATCTGTTTGGAAGGGTAATTGTATTTCAGGTCTGGCTGAAAATCAAGGTCCTGGCATGTTAAAACAATCCCATAGCACTGATTTAATCAATAAGCATTTACCCTGTTTTAAGATCACAGTTAAATTATAAATCTAAGTTTATTACTGAGCTTTAAATATGTCAGAAAAACTAACAGACTCATATAGTTCAGAAGAGAATAAAATTTAATCTTGTCACTGGTTAACGTGATACATCCTGTTCCTTCATCTATAAAATGAGATAATAGTAGTAATTCAGATTCTCCGTGGCCTTAAAAATAATAGCCCTAGAATTGACCTAATGTTCCATATACCATATATACTCGAGTATAAGCCGAGTTTTTTGGGCACAAAACTTGTGCCGAAAAACCTGAACTCGGCACAAATTTTGTGCTGAAAAAAACTCAGCTTATACTCGAGTATATACGGTTACTTCAGGTAGTAAAATTCACCCTGCTCTAAAGAGTTTGTGTCCCACTGCTTGCTGTGACTTCATTTTCAGAAAAAATAAAAGAATTTTACACATTACTCTTCAGCTGGATTACCCTATATTGGAAAACATAAGCAAAAGACAACATGCATTACATGGGATACACAATGTGAACAAAGTTACCATAGATTGCCAAAAAGGTGGTCCTCCAATCACTGCCAGCAAATGCATGATTATTATGAAGATTTGCACTTCAGTCACATCAATTCTGATTAGGTACAAAAAGCCAAGAAAGCAGAATTACTCAAAACAATTTCACATTAATTACTTGCAAGCTTAGCAGCATTCCTCTATCATGCACAATAGAAAAAAAAAATCTCAAATATTGAGGAAAGGGGAAAAGGAGGTGTCAAAATTGTATAAAATCCAGAGCCTTTTAATTTAATTTGATGAATTTCACAGAGCAATAAAAACCCCTCCTTTCCAAAGGAAATTTCTGACTCATTGAAGTTGAGCTGAAACTATAGCTTAACCTTTCCCACCAAAAAAGGGGTATGTGTGCGTGTTAAACTTTGAATGTCAAGCAGAGGATTACATTGCACTGCTATATATATCATATGAAATCTTGAAATAAGTGCTATGTAGTATCAGATAAGAGACATGGTGAGCTTTAAAGTAACATATATCACTGAGCACTTGGAAAACTTACTGCCCTTTATATATGTTCATTTAATGCCTGCTATGGTATGGATTAAAAAAAAATTTCACCCAATTCTCTCAATCAAATTCTTATTCTTACTAGATTAATTACCCTAAGATTTCTGCAAAGAAGATTCTGAAAGCAGCCAAGAGTTAGCTTTGGGGTTGCTGAAAATGATCAGTCAAGAAGAGATAAATCTTATACAAAAACAGGGCAGTAGAAATTAGAAGCCTGAAAGTCTGAAAAAAAGAATATGGGCAAAAAGACTGGGGAGTAAATAAAATATAAATGTTAGTGTTCCTTTCCTTCGGCAAACCAGCATTTCGTACAATCTTGAGACTATCATTCTTAGATTACTGAATCCACATGCTTTTTAAGAATTTATCCTATAGACATGCTTGTACAAAATAATGTTTGTACAAGGTTATGCGCTCAGCTTTATAACAGCAACATAAAAAAATTTTCTTAACAAATAGTTATACACATAAAATTACAATACTTCCATACAATGGAATGATTTGCAGCTTTCAAAATGAGTGAGGCATCTCCCTATATACTGACTGATATAACAAACATCAAAGATATAGTAAGTGAAAAAAAACATTACACAACGTATACAGGCTGTTTTTTGTGTATAAAAGAAGAACAATAATATTCTACTTTTATTTTTGCCAGTAATTACATAGCAAATTTCTGGAAGGATACATTACAAACTAAGAATAATGGTTACCTATTGGGGAGGACAGTGTAGGAAGTGGGTAGCTGGGAGATAAAGATAGGGAGACTTTTTATAATGCTAGTCTTTCAACAAAGTAAAAACTTTATGAAAAGTAATCTAAGAAAAGTAGGTATCAATAATAGCAAGGGGGTTCGATTCCCAGAGCAGTATAGAGTTCCCATTTCTAAAATTGATATGTGTACTTAAAGCAGACATCCTATAATGTGAGCTTAAGATAAAAACTTTCATGCCCATGTTAAATAACTGGGTTGAAATTTGCCTCTTGGAACTAAAAAACTGATCTTTCTTTGCTCAAGAATATTTTTTACACAGAAGCTTATTCAGCTGCAAACATACAGTGATGTAGTTATTTTGATATACACATTGATGGAAAAATAATGGACTGAATTAGGCTAAAAAGAATCTGTAGAGCTGACCTGGTGAGTGTTGTTGCCAATAAGGGGAATTACACTCAGTAGCAGACTCAGGAGACTAAGCAGGTAGGTGTCAAAGATGATCGATTCTGTCTTGGGTGGAGGAGGGTAGACATCTTACAACATTTTGCTGGATATGTGAAGTAGCCTTTTGGAAGGGGAAGGGCCAGAAGTATAGAATTACAAAATAAAAATGGAGGGAACCTCATGCAATTAATCTTTGTACTGTGGAATATAAAAGAGAACAGGAAACATGAAAGATCTTTACAAAGTCTCAAACTGGGATTCTTGGGGAAAGTTTTATGAAACAGACTGCTCAAAATTTTGGAAGACAGAATTTTCTAAACCATTCTCATCCTGTTGTTGTATTTAGATAAACAATGCCTTAATGTTAAGACAGAGGGTCAGGGAAAACTTTACTTACCAGTTGGTAGTTAGTTAAGATTATTTTTTCCTATTTGTTTATCTAATTTAAAATAATACTCTGAACTCCAGGATGAGCCCCTTCTCTGAATCATGAGAACTGACTATCATCATTCCTGGCACTGTGGCTCTAATCTTGACTTCCAATGAAAAAGGGTACAGTACAAAGCCATCCCTAGGGATAGGAACTAAAGAAAGCTAAGAAGAACAGGTGGCAAAAATGACTAATAACAAACAAAAGAATTAATGATTCTGTTCAGAAGAGAACTATTTAAACGACAATCCATTCTTCTTCCTTTCTACTAAGAAGCCTCTCAGTATGTGCTGAATTTACCACAACATATATGAGGATGGGGCTGATTTTAATCTTTTTGGCTATTTAAGAATTACATAGTTATCTGGAGGGAAGAATATTATGTAAAAGCAGGAATTTAGCATTTCTGTCATCATTTCCTTTTATTAAAGTTATTAGTATTTAAAAATGGAGAATTATGGGCAATAACATTCTGCCACCACTACATTAACCTTCCCTGCTGTAAAGCACCCCTAACAGTGATTAAAAAAAAAAAAAAAGTATGGGAAAACAAATCTCTTATCTGTAGCATTTTGACTGCTTTTAATTTAAAATAATTTCCTATTTCTACTTTATTTTAATATAGGCTGTCAAAGGACAAAACAATTCCCTCAATTGCTATGGCTAAACTATAACGAATACTCTTGTCAGAACATACTTAAATTACTAAGACAAGCCAGAAGCAAACACTATTCTAATGCCTGGCATATAGAGAGAGAGAGAGAGAGAGAGAGAGAGAGAGAGAGAGAGAGAGGCAAATCAGTTGTGGAGCCTAAACTTTCCCATTTGTGTGATAGGGAGGGAGTAACTGTGGCAGTCAGTTCAAGGTCAAAGTAACAATCAACATCCATAATCAACCATTTGGGTCAATCATTCCTTAGAACGCCCTAATGGTTGACTGATTAAGAGGTAAAGGGACAAAGTACCCTAAAGAATATGAGTAATTTTAATTTTTAAATAAGGGGACACAAGATCTCTTTAAGCAGAGTAAACATTTTAGGAGGCCATCATCAACAAAAACAGGAAGTTTAGAAAACTCCTTGATCAGAGCAGTTATTTCATCAGAAATATAAAATAACTCTTAAAATTGAAAAGGGGGTTTAACAAATCCAAACTATTTAAGTTAGCTAGCTATGAGAACAATTTCTGACTATTCTGAAAGTTTCATAAAGTTTATTTCTTAGTGTTCAAAGATACACCTAACAAATGCGTTTGTTCTAAATTCCAAGACTCAGAATTAACTGAGGGACATGAAGGGATTTAAATGACAGATTCTGTGAGAGCTGATAAGCATGTTAATTATCTTTCCCCAGAATTTTTATTGTCTTTCTCCTCTAAAATCATAAATACAACCATCTATTTTTTTCTTTTACATGGGATATATTCATTTCAAAGATATGCTTGTAGTTAATTTGTAAACTTAAGTATTTTTGTTAAACTATAAATAGTAAATATAACTGTTATAATTTGGGTTGGCTATTAGTTGGGTTATTCTTATACACAATGTCAAAAAATCCCTGATTTTTACACTTTGACTTGTGAGCTATTGTTAAAGAGGAGCACAAAGTTTAAAGACATCTATTTGAAGGTGTGTAGAATCCTATTCAAGGATTAGACTGCTAGTAACTACAGACTTTTAATTATTGTATCTGTAAATGGGTCTGAAGTTCTAGGTAATTTATACAAAACTAGAGCACGGCATTCATTATAGACCTTACCAGAAATACCATGAGTGGGGTGAAGTGTAGCGGATTCAAATAAAGAGTAGCCTAGAAATTGAATATACTGTCTTCTAATATTTTACATCCTCCCCTTGATAAGGGGCAAAATGGGCATTATGAGCTTCATGTTAAGTAAGATTAACTATACAGATGAGTTATAACTTAGAGCATTTTTAATTCAGCTGTTATACACAGGGAAAACAGACACAATTAAATGTCATTTGTGAAATAAGCTTAATTATTAAAAACAATACAGTACTGCCTAACACATGAATGACTATATAGATCTTCAGATTTTCTGAGATGACTATAAAGAAAAAACCCATTGAATAATTTTGAGTGAGAGGAGGAAACATAGCCAAAGGCTAGAGTAAAACAAGTCCTCTAATGTAAAATGAACTAGAGTGTAGGTCTCAAATTTAAGGGGAAACCTATCTTTATCACCTTTGGAAACTTTGTGAGTCCTCTCACAACCTTAAGCTTAAATAAAGGGATCATGGACTTATTCTTCCTCTCTATAAGCACAATCAATTTCAGAAGAAATCTGCAAACTTTCTGGAGTTACTAACACGTCTTAAAACTAATGTAATAATAATGACTGCGAGGACAACTTGCTACATGTTAAGCACTATAGTTACATTTTTAACCCTTTTAATCTTCATAACTACTCTAGGATGTGAGAAATGCTGTCACCATTTTATAGATAAGAAAATTTATAAAGGTTAAGCGACTTTTCCAAGGTTATAGAGAAAAAAAGAAGTAGAACCTTGAAAAGAAATAAAAGTGTTGTTCCTATGCAGTGCTAAAATACTTTTAACTTTTTCAGTCTACCAATAATTGGGACAGACATTTGCCCTAGGTTTTCAACTTGCTTTTGTAAGGTGTCTATATTTCAGAATGTACTTCTGTATTCTAACACAATTTTACCAAAAATGCTAAAATACAACAGGCAATAATAGCTTATAGGAAGTTTAGATGCCAGTAAGTTAAATTCACTTAGAAACAAATTAGTGACTCTTTCTGAAGCTCCCCTCCCAAACTGTATGGAAAAACAAACAAACAAACAAAAAAACCACAACAACAGAGTACTGGTATATCGAACATTCTCATTCCAATGATCAAATTAGTTACAGCAACAAATATTAAAATCAAAAGAAAAATCTCTGGAAGTTAGCAACTGTTAAGAGTTCTTTATTTAGACAGTAAATCTGGGGAAACAGTATACAGTTCAAAAACATTTTTTTGTGATGTTAAAATGCCTTAGTTTCCAGAAAATTTTAATAGAAAAGGCTCTAGAGCCTTTTGCCATCATGAACAAACACATAGACAAATAAGGTAAAAAAGTAAATACAGTCAACACTCCAACTTTTAATTTCAGTAAGAACACTGGTGGAGAAGACTTTCGGTGAGTATAATCAATAACAAAAAAATGGCTACCAAAAATTATAAATCTCAGTAACTACAATGAGCATCATGCCATGGGTCGTTAGAGAAAGTACCAGAAGATAGGGTAAAGATAAAGGAAGGCTACAGACACATACTGAACTACGCACATTATTCTAGGAATAAATCTCACAAATAATTATGCAAACACATTGTAAATGCAATTGAAAATGCTTTAGATGTGCTCCTAGAAAATGTCTATAGTATTTCTCAGTGGAGTCAGCTCTCTGTATCTGTGGGTCTCCCATCTGTGGATTCAACCAACCACAGATCGAAAATATATATTTAAAAAACTGTACTGACAATACAGCATGAAAACTATTTATAGACCATTGATATTATATTAGATATTGTAAGTAACCTAGAATGATTTAAAGTATATGTATGGGAAGGTGTGCATAGGTTATATGCAATTACAACACCACTTTTTATCAAGAACTTGAGTACCCAGATTCTGGATTTTGTTTTCCTCAGAGAGCCTGGAACTAATTTCCCAGGACTACCAAGGGATGACATGTATTCTTCACATTCCAAAGTTATTTTTACAAGAAGCAGAATATCCCCACTAATTTGTCACCAAAGTCATCATTATTGCCATTGAATAACTGAATTTACAATGCTATAATGTATCTTTCAGAATGAAAAAAGCTAACAAGGATTCACTATTTCAATAGTATGAAAGCAATATTAAAATGTTCACAATTCTGTTTTGCTGAGCAGAGAGACCTAATGTAGGAGAAAACTAATGGAGTCTTGTATAGATATAATGATCAGTCAGGTTTTCATATGAACAGTTCTTCAACATTCCCTGAGGTGCAAAATAAATTGAATCTCTGCTCTAATTTTCTAATACTAAAGTGTAAAGAATTCTGGACTCTGTTAGTGGGAAAACATTTCCAAAAAAGTATTTTTTTAACTTCTAAAAGTCATAAAGTCAAAATTAGAATTCTTATATGAGAAAAAAAGATATATTCAGTATATCTATCTATTCTGAATAGTCTATATTCAGAATATAATCTATTAGGGAAATAGGTATCTGCAAAAATAAAAAAAAGAAAAAGGAAGATATTCAAAGAATGACTACAGTCATGTGAGAAGCTAAGGATACTTAGTTTTAAAAGCACAATTAAGAGAAAAACATTGAACAAAACAAACAGAAATGAGAATAGCTTCTAGAATAAATATTTTACAATACCAAGATCACTGTAAACCCAAGCAGAAGAACTAGTATGCATTCTGGAATGATTACAAGATATGCTAAAGAAGCTAAGAGAATAAGTGGCTTTCCTACATTAGTATAAAGAGTCCTCTCAACTTACCTAAGAAAAACTCTGCTTGCTTTATTCTGTTTTCAACATACAAATAATAAAAAAAAAAACTCTATTTAATGGTGGAAAGGTATTTGTATTAAAAAAATACTACATAAATAAAAATACTATTGGGTGCAATTTACAAATGAAAGAAAAAAGTGGCTTTAGCATCAAATCACCAGAAATATAATTTTTCAAAAAATTTTGTTAAATAGGGTGGATTTTTATTGCCCTATTATGTTTTAAAATTGTTTTCTAATCTGTTTTTGAAATATCAACAGGAAGACTTTTACTTTTCATTTTTTAATTACTCTGTGCATGACAAAGGTGCTGTCTTTATTGAGTTCACACCACTGTTCATCAGACAGCATGAATATTCTAGCAGTTACCGTGAAGTTCCAGAACCAAGGCCCCAGGGTTCCTGTGAGAAGCTGGCATATTATAATTATGATCTGGGACTCTGTAACATCGAATCTATGTATAAGGAAACAAACATTTCAAAATAACTTTACTCAGAGCTTTTTTCTAAAGAGCCCTAAACAGGTAGCAAAAAACAGATTTAAAAGGTGGCATTTTCCTTAAAAAGACACCTAAAGATTTAATGATACAATTTATGTAGTACTATACTGTCCTTAAAATATATATATTTCTTATTCAAACCAAAATAGAAAAGTTTAAAAGGTTAAAATTTTAACACACTGTAAATATGTATTTTAAGTAGGCAGCTGGAAACACTAAATGCTAGACTAATAACAGTGGCAACTCTATCTTACCCAGGAGTTGTGAACACTACTCGCCAAATAATCCTACTATAGTCCCAGAACTTATCCAGACTTGTACACAGAATTCTTCCAGGAAGCCCCAGTGTATATTTTGGAAAACCATCTATCATTTTATACTCCCTCATTGCCCCAAATCTCACCACACTGCTACCTTTGCTATCTCAAAAATTAGCATGTATGTGGAGGGTAAGTGGGAAAGAATCTAGTAAAGAGTGGCTTCTCTTCAGATATGGGTAGAACAAAAATCAAATTGGCCATCCATCTCCTTATCCTATTTCCTGATACTCTCTAATTCAAAATCTTTTTTTTTTCTTCTTTAATTCCATACTAGCATTATAAATGCTCTACTATTAATACAAGGGATTAGTTTACTAGTAGTAAAACATCAAGTTCAATCACTGAAGAAGTTTGGGAACAAATAATAACAAAAAAACTGGGTTACAGCTTTCATGTGAAAGTCCTAAACTAGTTTCATAGTAGGGGTGAGTACATTGGGTACTTTTTCTTCCATTCTTGAGATACTTTACTAAGAAGAATATTTTCCAGTTCCATCCATGTTAAACATAAAAGAGGCAAAGTCTCCATCTTTCTTTAAGGTTGCAATGAGAATGGGGGGAAGGGAGAGAGGGAGGGGGTGGGTGGGTGGAGGGAGGGGGACTGGTGGGATCACACCTGCGGTGCATCTTGCAAGGATATATGTGAAACTTAGTAAATGTAGAATGTAAATGTCTTGGCACAAAAACTAAAAAAACACCAGGAAGGCTATGTAGACCGGTGTGATGAAAATGTGTCAAACGGTTTATGAAACTAGTGTATGATGCCCCATGATCATATCGATG